>BQNB010017828.1:14033-69283 GCA_026074375.1 Tanacetum coccineum
AAAAATAGATTCTCCGTATTCAAAAGTACGGATACTCTGTATTGCGTCCAAAACTGAATACGTCGTATTCATTAGGTTGAATACGCCATATTAGGGCCTTAGATACAGAACTCTGCAGAATCTGCAAAAATTTGCATAATACCCTAAACCACAAAACAAACTTTCTATAACAGACCCAAAACAACCAGAATACTGTATTTAACCAAAATTTACTTTTGACCACCTAATTCGCCATTACAATTCTTTAAGTTTAACTAGTTGTTGTGTATTTAACCAAAATTTACTATACCTAAAAATAACACTCTAACGGGCAATTTACCCGATCAGATGTAGCTTCGTGGTAAGTAGGGTATCGATCACTAAAATCGAGAGCGTTAATTCTTAAGTCTACTAGTATATTAGTTATTTATGTTAGTTCTAATTTATGTTAAACCTAAGTTAAACCTAAACTAATGATAAAAGGGGGGTTTCAATCTGAGAGACTGGCATAATTTTGGTTATCTAACCTAGGGTTTTGATGATAAGTAAAGTAATAAACATACACAAGAAGATAAACAAATGATAGAGGAGCGGTCAAGAAATAATTTAAGGAAAACATATCAACCATAAATAATCCGATAAAACACAGATTTGTTTATTTAGTGCAATGAGTGCTTATCTTGAGGCGGCATATCATTCCTAGATTTAGGCGGTACTTCTTCCTAAAACCTAGACACGCTAATTCTGTCACAATTAAATGCATCCGCATAAAGCATCCTTTTTATTAATTATAATTCATCTTAGGGATTAAAGCAATGGTGATCTTGTTAAACCCTAGCTCATAGAGACTTTACTAACCTACTCCATACGGTAATTTATATAAGCGGTTAAATCAAAGACACTAACCAATATCTAGTTAAGCTACAGGCGATATCCTAAACTCGAATTTATCACAATTATTAAATCCACTTATATAAGTTACAATATGAGAACTATCCGATATCTAGTTAAGCTACAGGCGACATCCTTAAATACGGATTGAACGCATATTAAAGCACATAAACAAGTATCATGTGATAAACATAATTAATAGCCAACGATAAAGTAAGCAATCGAGATAAATAAACCAAACATTGAAATCTTCATAAATATGGCTAATACCTAAAGGTATTAGCCAATAACCGTTGTGATGAATACAAACATAATAATCGAATCAAGCAAGGTAAACTAACCGAATGATACCAAAGATTGAATGATTATCAAGAGTATATGAAATACAAGGGTTTCCCTATGGATTGAAGCATGTTGTTGAACCTTCTTGGCTTCTTTTGTCTTCTGAAAATAGACCTTGGTGGTTAAAAGTACACTTAAAACCCGTTTTTGAGTTTTCTATTTGTAAGGTCTGAAATATGGTCGATACAGCGTATCCAAAGTCTTGGATACAGTGTATCAAGGGTTTCTTGGAGTAGGGACCACGTTTGATATCTTCCAGAATATTTTATTTCCATATAGCTTGAATACGGCGTATTGCCTTCTTCTGGATACGGCGTATTGGATCTTGTTTCCTTCGTCGTCTTTGGTGAGTTCAGGCTCGGATACGCCGTATCTTCCTTGATGGATACGACGTATTGGTTGACAGAACAGTAATCTTCAAATATCTTCGTTTAAGCTCCAGAATGCGTGCCTTTTAGTTAATCTTCACCAAGTACTCCATAATTACTGCAATTCTCAAATAGTATTTTTTTTTTAGGCAATGATCATTAAGACAATGTAGTGTTTAGGATAGTGTTTATAAGTTTAGAGAATAAAGATTTCACAAGTTACAAATCCTTTTGGCCTTTAAATATAACAAGTGATTATATCGATTAATAACATTAAATCCTTCGGCCTTTATAAGTTATTATAACCAATATATTTAGTGGAATGATAGAACACATGTATAAAGAAACCTTTCGGCCTATTTTCTTATATAAAATATGTTTTACCAATTCAATAAACTCATATCCAAATTCTTCATATCCAAGATCACAAAATGCCCAAAAAAACTTAGATACTACTCAATAATCAAAGAAGTATTAAAAACACATTATGACTCAAACAATTCCTATATAACGTCACTCTATTCACAAGGTAAAAAAGATTATTTCTAAAACATCCAAGAGCAAATGATGGTGATTTCACAAGAATTTCCCAAGAACACTTTATGATATTCAATGTAAAACCCGGAAACTATGAACAATTCTATCACAATTGCTTATAGATTCGAAATAACACTTCAATTACGCTTCTTTGATGGATCAAAATCTGGGTTTGTTGATGAACATCAAGCAAAACCATCCAAATTCCTTCAAGAACACCTCTAACTTTGATTCTAATGGTGGTGATGATGGTGTTATCAATGGTGGTTTGGATCAAAGGTTTTTCAAGCCTTTATCACCAAAAACACCTATCCTAAGTAGTACACACGAGTTGGAGGTTTGTGTACGAGTAATTTGTACATGAGAGGCCAGGAGGCTTTTGATAAAAAGGGCTTTTTTTTTTTCAGGGCCAAAGTATGCCGCACAAAATTGTTTCGTGCGCCCACACTTCGAGAGTTAATGCACACTTCATTTAATTGCCTTTAATTATCTCATAGACTCAAAAGTGCACTACACTTTTGGTAAAACTGCCCTACTTTCTACAACTTTAGCACTTGGCCTTTTTCATGGTTGTAGATAATTGAATTCTCTTCTCGTGGTCGCTTGAACCAACTAAAACAAAGTTCGTATGACCAAGTTATGACCAAAACAGTGGACAGGTGTCAGGAAGCATTAAGCTTTAGTTCTTTCTTCGTCTAAGCTTCAATTCTTCGTGTTTTCTTCCACGACACATATCATGAACCTATAATAGCAAATATAGTCGATTAAGTATCAAAAGTTCATTAGAAATAATAAAATAAATGCAAATAACGCCACCGAAAACATGTATAATTTAGACATTATCAAATTCCTCACCATTCAGCTATTGCTTGCTCAAGCAATCAAAGTGAAAAAAACAAGATTGTTTATCGTGACGTGGGGAAAAAAACATTTTAGCATTAACAAGTGTTTACCAGTTTTATAAATTTTCAGGCATAGACATATAACAGAGCATCTCACATAGGGAAAGTGTTTGTTTTTTAATTCAAACGAGTCACTCAGATAGGGTTTTATATTTGTGAAGTCATTTAATTGCACAGATATAATCTAGGTCGCTACCATATGCTCGGTACTCAGTCGCCATAAAATTGCCCATTGCGGCGTGACGCCTAGACAAAAATTCTCAAAGAGCAAAACGTATAACGATAGAGGTGAATAGCAGATACTTGATTCCATGTTCCAAAACTTTGCCTTATACTTCGAACTTTTATTATTTTTTCTTTTTTCTTTTTTTTTCTTCTTTTTTTATAATTTTTTTCATTCCAGATACTGCGATAACTAAGGCTGGCACAAAACTTCTTCTTCATCGAGCACATTTTTCTTGCTCTTGGGATACTTTGGGGATCTCAACACTAAAAACGAGTGCTGCAGATACATGATGTAGATAGGGATTTATTTTCAATCTATCATACGTCTTTGTCTATAAATTAACTTTCACTATGGGTCTAGAAATGATGACAAGCAACAGTTTGGGAGCTACTAAATTACGGGACTCCCACTCATATAA
The DNA here is from genome assembly GCA_026074375.1 of Tanacetum coccineum. Taxonomy (NCBI): domain Eukaryota; kingdom Viridiplantae; phylum Streptophyta; class Magnoliopsida; order Asterales; family Asteraceae; genus Tanacetum; species Tanacetum coccineum. The sequence continues at coordinate 17,697 of BQNB010017828.1, forward strand.
ACTTATTACCATTACCATTTTTTAGAAAGGCGATAAATGACCTTACGTACACATCCGTTAATGACAGTAATTGACACATATGACTGCAATTCAACCCTAACGCGAACAAGTATAGGCAAAAAAATTATCTTGGGTATCAAAGATGGGTACCCGGATCCCATAAGTTCTAAATCCTTACAATTTAAGTGGGTTGATTTTGTGCTAGTAAAAATGTCAATCTAGTTGGATTTTCCTAACTAAGCGTATGCATTTTTTAAGTTTTGGGAAAAGTAATATATTAATTTATTATTTTTTTCAGAAAATATCAGTTGAAAAATTTACTAGCTTGCAGGGCAAACATGGAGGGGTATGATTAATTTTTCCTATTTGCAACCCCTCCACACTTAAGTTGAACATTGCCCTCAATGTGAGAACTGATAAATATAGAAAATAGGGAAAATTTAAGGGAAAACGGTACTTCCCGGGGTTCTTAAGTTCTTGGTTGAATTCTGAAGGATATGGCGCAAAACAAAATGCCAAGCATGTGTATTCTACCACATGTAACATAATACCTCAATTATATAAGTCTCCTAGTGTTAAAATCCAACCACAATCCAAGGCTCAACCTATTTTATCTTAATCTGCAACATAGACCAGCTACAAGAAAATCATTAATTACAAGAGCGACTTTCGTAGCACACGTTGCATTTAGCGATTGCACAAGCCTTTAAACCCCTCGGTGTCCCGAGTGGACGAGTTGTAGTCTCATGAGGGTTTCCAGCGAACACACCCACAAAGTTTGATAGATTTCTTTTTGGATACATAAATTGAGATACGCGACACATTGGCCGAATGCGTGACATATTTAAAGACTACAAAGTTTTTGTTATATATATGTTTATAAGTTTTTTTATATATATTTTTTATTTTTATTAGTATTATTTACTATCACTACTATTATTATTATTTTTATCATACTTAACTTGATTTAAGATACCTTGACAACACGGTTCAAGTGGGAGTGATCCACATTTAAACGTTGAGGGTATTAGGTCTTTGGTATATACTCACAGAATGGATATTCATTTGTTTTCACCACGTAGTTGCCCTTTTTTGATGTCTTAATAGGTTTATCTTCAACGATGATAGGAGGAAGTGTTTGAATTTTCAGAGAATCATCAGACTTTCCACTCCCGGTGAATATGACATTCACATGCTTGGTGTGAGCTTGAGGAGGAGGTAGGTCAGTCCTATTGGTTTGTTCTGAAGAGATGTTTTGAGACTTCGACCAATCATCTATTTTTCTTTCCATGTTTTTAAATTTAGTTTGGAAATTATTTTCGTTTTTCTTTATTTTTAAAATCATATCATTAACGTTGTTTTTAAACAATCATTTTGAAAACCATTTGACTCATCTAATATTGGGTGATTGATTTTGTCAATATTATGTTTAAGGCTGAGTTCTTGGTGACGGGTTTAGACTTTTTCTTAGTCAAAACATGGTGGTTTTACCATCGTCTTTGGCAAAAAGTTTCCAATGAACAGTTCTCATGCTATGGATACATCTTTTGAAATCTTCGAAGTCATTTCTCACATCATTGTTTAATTCTGTAAGTGATTTCTCGGAGTCATTACGATCATGATGGGATTGGTGAGAATGCGAATCATGAGAATTTCGGTTTTCATAACCTTCAGATTGGATGTAATTGGCTTCATGATGTTCATACATCGGAGTGTCATTGTTCATGTTGTTTTTAGAAGCGTTTCCATTTCTAAGCTCATTATATTTCTCACGCATATCTTGCAATTCTTCATTTAAGCTTATAATTTAAGAATTAATTTTTATAGTTAGAGCTTCCAATTTTCCCATTAATCGAGAATTATCATTATTACTTCCATCAGCGGAAGCAATAGATTTTTGATGATGTTCGTTTTTAGATTTAGTGGACCAATCAAGGTTGAAAAGGACTTTGTCCTCAAGAAGTTGAAAAGCTTGATTTGAACTTTTGTAGAGGAAGATTCCTCCGGCTGTTACGTTTAGGATTCCTTGAGTGGGTTTGTCTAGACCATGATAAAATAATTGAATAATAGCTCCTTTCGTCAGACCGTGCCCATGACATTTTTGAAGCATGCTCTTGAGTCGTAACCAAGCGTCGGTTAGAATTTCACATACGAGTTGAGAGAAACTTCTGATTTCAAATAAAAGATAGTTAAATAACAACGGTGGAAAGAATCTATTTATAAAAACTCTTCTCATTTGATCCCACGATGTGATAGACTCTTTATTAAGTTCGTTAAACCAGGTTTTAGCTTTATCACACAAGGAAAAAGGAAATTAAAAGCTTGACAGCTTCTCTTTGAGTTTCACCGTATTTGAACATGTCACTGATTGCAAGAAATTCACGTGCGGTCATGCCGGATCGGCAGCAGATAACCATCGGGTTATTTCCAGATTCATATTTAAGCGAGTACTGTTGATAACAAAGTTGTCATCAACATCGAGTTGAATAATTGCAGAATTAGGTGTCGGTGCTACAGTCTTAGCACTCTCCCACATGGGTTGATCATCAGGATCGAGAATTATTTGTTTGGGTTTGACATCCTCTTCAGGTATATTTATAACGACAAAGTCATTAACGGATGAAATCGCTTGAGTTGAAGATAGAATTGATCGATTCCGTGACCTCTTCTGGTGGTTTTAATCTTATAAGTCCTTGTTTTTAAACTTTTATTAAATCTATATATTAGATTTACAAGTTGTTTTCCGTAAGATAGGGGATTTATACATACATTAAGCATTTTGCAAAGAGACATTTATATATATAATCAAGGCTAGTAGGATAATATTCAAAATAAAATAAATTATTTTCATATATATATTTTTATTTTTTACTGATTTTTATATATATTAGATATATTTTAGTTTTTATTATATATAATTATATATATATAGAAAATAAGGATAAATAGATAAAAGTTTTTTTCAGATAGATGGAGTGCGGCGTACTTTAGGAAAAGTGCGTCGGCTTTTCTAGAATTTTTATGTTTTTTTTTCGGAATTTTATGATAACTAGATATTTATAAGTACACATGGCATATAATCAGGATAATTACAATTTATAAAAAGATTATAGTACCTCTAAGACTACTGTTTACTTACTCTTATGCCGCTAACGCGCCCCTTTGTCAAATAGTAATCTTTCGATCGACTTCTGTTGGGTTGGTTGCTTGCTTCCAAAGCCCTAAGCAAGAGGTTTTGGTTTTGGTTTTTGAGATAAGATTTTGTTTGTGAAAATTTATAGAAAGTGCGGCGTACTTGGGTAAAGTACGGCGTACTTCCTGGGTTTTTAGGAAAACCGGCACACAAACAGGATGTGCGGTGTACTTCCTAAAGAAAAATGATTTTTGGTTTCTATTTTCTAGAAAATAGTATGGCAAGTTTGAAAATTTTGACATGCAAAATAGTAGACAACTTAACAAGAAACAAATTAGCACAAAAAAACAAGCAACAAACTATAATAACTTAAACACTTCCCTGGCAGCGACGCAAAAAACTTGATGTGTGTTTTCCAAGCTTTAAATTTATAATAACTAGAAATACCAATTTTGACTAAAACACAACATTCGAGCAAGTATACCCTATTTGAGTGTAATATAGTATTAGGTAAGACCAGGTCGTTCAATGGGAATTAAAGTTTTCACAGTTTGTAATTAAGGTGCTAAGGTTAATAAGATTGTCACGGATCAAATTAACCAAATCTTGCATATATCAGATATTATAAAGAAAGCAATAAAAGGATGATTCAAGCAAATGATTAAAGTATGTTTGTTTAGGCAATGATCACTAAGACAATGTAGTATTTAGGATAGTGTTTATAAGTTTAGAGAATAAAGATTTCATAAGTTACAAATCCTTTCGGCCTTTAAATATAACAAGTGATTATATCGATTAATAACAACAAATCCTTTTAGCCTTTATAAGTTATTATAACCGATATATTTAGTGGAATGATAGAACACATGTATAAAGAAACCTTTTGGCCTATTTTCTTATATAAAATATATTTTACCAATTCAATAAACTCATATCCAAACACTCCGCCTTTAAATATAACAAGTGATTATATCGATTAATAACAACAAATCATTTCAGCCTTTATAAGTTATTATAACCGATATATTTAGTGGAATGATAGAACACATGTATAAAGAAACCTTTTGGCCTATTTTCTTATATAAAATATTTTACCATCAATAACTCTATATCCAAACACTCTGATATCCAAGATCACAACATGCTAAAAAATAAGATTAACTAGTCATAATCAAAGAAGTAATAAAACACATTATGAACTCAAACAATTTAATAATAATCATATTCAAAGGATATACAATATTATACCAAATTCCAAGAGCAAATGATGCTGATTTCACAAGAATTTCCCAAGAACACTTTATGATATTCAAAGTAAAACCCGGAAACTATGAACAATTCTGTCACAATTGCTTATAGATTCAAAATAACACTTCATTTATGCTTCTTTGATGGATCAAAATCTAGGTTTGTTGATGAACATTAAGCAAACCATCCAAATTCCTTTAAGAACACCTCTAACTTTGATTCTAATGGTGGTTATGAAGGTGTTATCAATGGTGGTTTGGATCAAAGGTTTTTCAAGCCTTTATCACCAAAAACACCTCCTAAGTAGTACACACGGGTTAGAGGTTTGTGTGTGAGAATATATGAAATGAGAGAGACTAAGAGGGTATTTATAGGCTTTTCGGGGGCCAAAGTACACCGCACAAACTTATTTGTGCGTCGCACTTCGTGAGTTAATGCACAGTTCATTTAATTGCCTTTAATTTTCTCACAGACTCAAAAGTGCGCCGCACTTTGGGTAAAACCGCCGCACTTTCTACTACTTCAGCACTTGGCCTTTTTCATGGTTGTAGATAATTGAATTCTCTTCGTGTGGCCGCTTAAACCAACTAAAACGGAGTTCGTATGACCGAGTTATGACCAAAACAGTGGATAGGTGTCGGGAAGCATTCAACTTTAGTTCTTTCTTCGTCTAAGCTTCAAGTCTTCGTGTTTTCTTTCGTTTTCTTCCATGACACATATAGTCGATTAAGTATCAAAAGTTTACTAGAAATGATAAATAAATACAAATAACACCGCCGAAAACATGTATAATTTAGGCGTTATCAAGGTGTTTCTTGGAGTAGGGACCACGTTTGATATCTTTCAAAATATTATATTTCCTTAGCTTGAATATGGCGTATTGGTCTTCCCTGGCGACGTATTGATCTCGTTTCCTTCATGGTCTTTTGTGAAGTGCAGGCACAGATACGCCGTATCTTCCTTAATAGATACGAAGTATTGGATGTAAGAACAGTAATCTTCAAATGTCTTCTTTTAAGCTCCAGAATGCGTGCCTTTTTGCTAATCTTCACCAAGTACTCCATAATTACTGGAAAATCTCAAATATAAACGATTAAGTAACAATTCTTTGCAATAATTATACAAAATGGGTTATTTACATGGGATAAATGATGCTATAAAATAGACGTTATTTGATGTCATCAAATATCCCCCCACTTGAATCCTACTTGTCTCATGTTAGACTTTAGAAGTTTTATAAAATCCTAAGGATTTTTCGTTATGATTTATTTTAATATTACAAGTAACAACCAAACACCTCACGAAATAGGTAGATGAAAACACTCAAATCACTCAACTAATCTATGTGGTAACATGTAACTAATTCGCTCAATTGCTAGGTCGTGATGAGTATTCTATCATAGGCTTGACAAGGATACACATCTCCACCACTAGAGCTAGAGTAACAAGGTTTTAAGGTATACTAGGTTTTTATAATAAGCTTTGGGTTGATATTCTACAATATTTCACAAAGAAGTACCACACCAATATGGAAGTTGAAGCACAACATACATGGCCGTAACGACGGAATAGACATGTGTGTTCGATCACATCCTCATTCGAGTTTAACCAAGGGTTAGGATGAAGAATGATATAGGGTAAGGATCTTCTAACTTTCACCAATAGTAATAAACCAACAAGGCAGCTGAATCATGCATACATGGCCATAATGACAGAATAAACATGCATGTTCGATCACATCCTCATTTGCGTAAAACCAATGGTTAATGATTAGGAACGGGAAATAAATTGTTGTTAAATAAAAATTATGAAACATATAGACTAAGTCCAAAACAAATAAGGCACAAGTTGCTAGACACTTTTTCCTGACCGTTACCATGAAATAGACACAACTATTTACAAACATCTTGATCATAGATCAAAAACAACAACCTAAGTTGGCGTTCCCTTAATGGTCAACTTCATAATCATCCCATACTTTACATACTTTACAAGGCAAGTGGCGATATCTACCACTTTATACAAAACTTTACATCGTTGACTTATAAGACGTATCAACGAATAATCGATCCTTCATATAATTCCTTCGGTCTAAGCTTTTGCGAAATGATTATCTTTAAACTTTCCTCCTCTTTTTGTTATGATTTTTTTGATTTTTTTTGGCATATACTAACTACGAAACTCGGTGTAATTTCACCATCTTCACGATCATAATAACTTCGGATAATTCCTTTGATATTTCTTCATTCTTTAGGCGTACCAATAATTGTGTTGGTAGTAAAAATACATGAGTTTTGACTACTTTATACACTCCCATTTGCGATGTGCAAATTTCTTCCTAACCGTACCAAAGATAGAAATTAACACAAGACTCGAGAAATACATACTTTACACTTTAAGCAACTAGCAACTGATAAATGAACTTAATCTAACAGGGTAGGCTAAGGTGTAAAGGTGTAACGAAACAGATAGTTGGTGTTATTCCTAAAGGATTGGCTCTATTGGTTTTTCTAGGGGTATCTTACTCTTAAGATGAGAGTAAACAAAGGGTTTATATGGGGATTTAACTAACCAGTGTAGTTAGTTAATAAAACAACATATAAAGGCTTTTTGGGTGTAATCCTAGAAATTTACCAATTTAAACAAGTTACTCCATCTAAATCCATAGTACTCATTATTGTGGTCTCGAATAGATATACCAAGCCAAGTTCTAAAGTCTACAACATCACTGGCACACTCATATTTTGTGGAATTTGGGTAAACATTTAGAAACGGATAAGGTTAAATCTTCACAATATCTAACAAGGGTTATTGTGTGCGGGTTATGTATCAAGTAATTTCATAAAAGTATGCTTGAAAAAATTTTAAATTTAAGCATTTTAGTGTGAAAAATAGGAAAAGTATCATTCAAATTCTCATCCCCCCACTTGAATTATACAATGTCCTCTTTGTATAGATAAAACATTAAAAACGGGAATTTATAAGAATTAGAATGAGAAACTCTGTAACACCCCCAAATTGGGTCGCAGCGGAATAAGGGTCCGGGGCGTGTTACTTCTCAAATCAATAACACAAGATATATATAGAATGACCAAAAAGTCGTTTTAAAACTGATACATTAGATTTAATAAATATTTGATATAAATAGCCTGAAGCTTTAACTTGTTCATTGTTATTATTACAAGGATACTGGTTCACAACACATGAGTTTCCCAAAACATAATGCAACCATATCATTAGCATGACATCCCAAAACAAAATCACCAATGTATCCTTGGCACCTTATGCTTACTGATCTCTTGAAAAACAATGCTTTAAAACGTCAACAATAATGTTGGTGAATTCATAGGTTTGATAAATCATATATTGTAGGACCACAAGATTTCCCAAGTGTATGATAATGCAACAGATGCAGACATCATATAAATGTAATTACGTTGCCCTAAGCTCATGACACTAAAGCTCAACATAAATGAATACCATATAAATGGCCTACATTGCCCGTGATGATGTTCTAACCCGCAACATCCTATGTTCGACATGATATACGTTCGTTTGCCCAGTGATAGCTCATCACCCGAACGGGGATGTCAATCCCAATAGATCTATTTCATAACATTCAGCGTCCAATCCAGTAATTGACAGTTCATTGTATAATGGTGCTCTCATTGGTTTATCGCTATTTGGCAAATCGTAATATTACATAAAAATTTAACCACTTGTGTCCGTTATAAAATAGGTGCATGTTTTCCACCCCAAAACTTTATAAAAACAAATCATGTAAAATAGGGGGCTATGACTCGCCTTGAGTTACTGATAATCCAACTATCACAGATAATGCGTCACGCAAATCGTTAGATGCAACCTATTTAAATTAAGGTCGTATAAGTGCTAAGCATGGTAATTAACAGCTACATATACAATTTCACATGCTAGATCACATTCTAATTGTTTGGTAAAATTGTGTTTAATAAGTTAAAACGTTTATAATTACTGTTTTAGTAAAACTGGCGTAACTTTCGCGTTTTTCAAGTCCGTTTGAGGTGTTTCTTGCGCTCACGTTTTTGTATTAAGTCGAGTTATCAAAATTTGACATTTTTAATTTTTTGGACCTGGCTGCATGATACAGTTACGTTTTACTGTCACACCAGTTATATAAGTTCACTTATATTGTTCTTGTTGTCGTAAAACTCGTATACGTCGTATTTTCTTCGTTATAGCTCCGTTTTTAGCGATGCCTTCGAGCACGTTCTCGTAATTGAAGTTTTAGTGATTTATGAGGCCCTTTTAAAAATTAAAGTTTCTGTCATGAATAGTAATTTTATAAAAATTGTTTTATAAAAGTATTAATTGTCGTAAACTCGCGAAATTCATAACTCATTCGTTATTAATTGAAAATTTTCGTTTCTTATCATTTTGGAATCCTAAAAATATGTGTAATCTGTTAAAAATACTAAACTTGCTGTTTTATATAATTTTTATAAATTGTTTTATAAAAATTCTTTTATAAATCCGTTTATTTATCGTATAACTTGTTTTTACCGTAACTTTTTCGTTATTTATCCGTTTTTCAAGTTTCTTAGCTTTTTGGAATCGTCATGAGACGTACTATTTTATAAAAATATAAAGTGGATATGTTTATATTCGAATTTTGGACAGAACCATTGAATGACTTTATTAAATCTATATTTAACCTTTGTTTTTATACTTTTAACTTTGTAATCTATCACAAGTCTTTTTATACCATATATATTATATGTGTTACATATAATAAAGTCCATTAGTCCATCATTGTCCTCATATGTCCAAATTACCAAGTCCATATTAACACTTTTAAACCATAAATTTCATAAGTAACCTTTAATCACTATTTTATACATAACCATTTTTACACATAAACCATGAGTGTACAAAAGTTATTCTTCCAATATAACCTTATTTTAGTGTTCATATAACATGACTAAAAGTCCATAAACAAGATTAACATGCCATTTGCATTACTTTTACTTGTAACATATTAAGTAAACTTTAAAACCCTAATTTTGTACATACACTTTTTATGCTTAACCAAGAGTGTAAAATACTTATGTGTCCATTTTAACATGATGTTATCAACAACATATCTTATGGAAAAGTGTACAAAATAATGACAACAAGTAAAAACCCCTTTTTACATGTTAAAAATCCTAAATGGTGATTCTTGCTATAAAGAACTAACATGAGCATATAATGATAAATGTAATAACATAAAGAGTTCTAGATGACCTTATGATGAATGATGATGATAGCCAACACAATCTAAACCCTTGTTTAGAATAAAAACCAAAGCTTGCAACCAAGAAAACCCTAACTTTCCATATGAAACCCTAGCTTTCCTTTTCTTGATAATTACTTGAAAATGGTTAACCAATGCTTGGAAACATCTTAGTATATCTTAGGAATGATGTAGGTATGTATGTAAATGAGGTAGAAAATTTTGTATGGATTACTTAAGGGGATGTTTGTTTGCCGTGAGCTCAAAGGAGCAAAAAGGGAGGAGTTTGTTTGATTTCTAGTTAAGTGTTTGAGTTGTATGAGTTCTCTTACATGAATACTAGTATTATATGGTAAGACTTAGTCAAAAAGATTGCAATAGTTGGTCAAGAACATAAGGAGGGTCTTAAGGGTCTTGGTTTTGGTCAAAGAAACAAGGTAAGTCTAGGTTTAATGGAATAGATGTAGTACAAGACCAAGTTGATGATTTTTTTTCTTATTTCTTTGAACCAATTGCAATAAATCCGGCCTATAAGAGATATATATGATATATTTTTGTAGTTTTTATGTATTGGGTATAAATGTGGGTATTTGTTGAAGCGTAGAAAAGTTTTGGTGGTTCCGGGAATGCCTAAACGCAATTTATCGCGAAACGAAATCAATTTACGCAACCAATAAAAATACAATGAACAAAGACCATAATTATTCTCAAAATAATTATTTAATACTTGCTTGATGTAAACGTTTAATTGTTTGATGCCCGTTTACATTGTACGATAATTTTTTAGGTACGCGATTAAACTTAACGTTTATGATTTAAGCAAAAAGCGGTAAATATAAAAGATAAATAGTAGATTTATAGCGTCGTTCAAATAATGTGAAACACGGGGTGTTATAGACTTCCCTGTTAAACAAGCCTTGTCTATGGCTTATGATGCAGGCTCTTGACGACGGTGCGGTCTTGGGTGGAAGAGGTTGTGGGTATTTCTTCTTGAATTGGTCTTCATGTTCACGTGAACTAGGGACCTCTCTTGGAGTTCCATCGACCCTTTTTAATGGAATGCTGCTTCATCTACAACCGTCTTAACTTCACGGTCCATGATCTCGACGGTTCCTCCAAAACTGTAGTTGTCATAAAATGATAGTCCATCAACGGAACGGCTAATGGCTTTTTGGCTTATCATTTTTCTAGGTGGATACATGAAATTTATTGTGAACCCCTGCTTAGTTCTTCTGAGTTGAGTTTGTAAGCCACCTCTTTACCATTTCCTAACACCTTGATAGGTTCCAACATACCTGGGCAGACACTGAGGGAGATGCAGGATCAGTTGTGGTTTGGTTTCCATTAGTGATTATGTCCCATAGTATGTGATCAGTGATAGCGATATACTGTCGCATCTTCATGGACCATAGGTCATATTCACCTTTCTTGATTATAGGGATTCTGAGTGCAGTAACGGACGAGGTGGGAGGGATAGGTTCTGTTTCAGACATCTTTTATGAGTTTAGAAAGATTTCGATTGATTAAAAAGTTCTTCAAGGTCAGAGTCTCTTCACAAGCTCTGATACCACTTGTAGGATCGATATTCCTTAATGAAACACTGATATACTGTCAACTATGCGGAATCTAGTTGGCAGTACTTAAGAAGAACACACAATAGTTTCTCAAACGATTTCTTTTATAAACCTTTTGAATCTGCCTAAATTGCAGATCCCTAATACAATACTAATAATTCTTAACTTCGTGTTTTTCTATGTTTGTTCTATATTCTAATATCTTCCTAGAGATCCTTTTATAAACATAAGGATAACCTCTAGTAGATGTACAGTCCTTGTATATCATAAACACTAATTGATACTTATCACTAATAACTGTTACAAGATAAATGCTAAAACAACCGTTTAAACTTTATAGTTCCTATATCCACGGCAGTACTTCGATCTTTGACTGGCAGTACTTTGACTTTCTATTTAGCAGTACTTTGATCTTTCATTTAGCAGTACTTTGACCTTTTGACTTGTATTTCCCAACAATCCTCCCCTAACTTGAATTCTACTTGCTTGACTTCAAGTTTCTTGATAGTTGGTCTTCTTTGTTAAGCATCAGTCTGTCTTGTCATTTAAGCAGTACTTGCCTTCAATCTTTTAAGCTTCATCCTTTGAGCAGTATCTTGTACACAATCTGTTTGAGCATCTTGAAATGAAACCTCTTATCTTGAACATACACACTTCTTCAAAAATCTTTGTCTTTGCCTCAAACAGATTGTTCTTCTCAGCAACATGTCTTTTCAGCAACATGAATGGATTTGATGAGCCTTTACCAAGTAGCCATTCACTCTTGGGCTAGTCAGTTCTTTGGTACCTAGAAAAGGTAATAATCCATGGTGAACTGAAAACCACTTCAACACTCAGAACATGAATCATAGTGTGTTGAATACTATATGACTTTTGGTAAGTCATTATAACCATGAACGGATTTGATTAGTCTTTACCTGTAGCCGTTTGCTCAGGACTAGTCAACTCTCAGTAATAAAACATTGGTGAGTTGAGGACCATATAGTTTTGAGCAAACTATTAAAGCTATCAACGGATTTGACTTCTCTTTACCAAAAAGCCGTTTGCTTTGGAGTAGCCAATAATTCAGTGTAGTACCATTGGAAATATGTCCTAGCATTCCATTCAATATCAACAAAGAAAAGTTGAACCTCTGATTGGTGGCTAAACCTACTAGGGCAGAGGCGATGTTGGTACCAAATTGCTCCCATGAGGTACTCTTAGGACTTAGGCAGTGAAGTAATACATGGATCAAGTACTTCCACTGTGGGCTAAATAAAGGTTTAGAGAAGGTGAGTTGTGCTAAGTTACCCTCGTAGCCAATATCGCGGAGCGTATCCCAAATCACTTGCTTAGGAAAGCAATCAACGCCATTTTCATCGTCAAAAAGTAGGTCAGCTCGAATGGTTGCTTCAGAGATCAAAATCTTCTTGCCAGCTACTTTGGCGCGAATATGAGGGACATCATTATAAATCATGACCCGTTGTTTTGAATTGTCACCATCTTCAGTTTGGTCCACAAAATGAACAGATTGTATCCTGCAATGGCAATCTCACTTCATCTTCAACCTCCATTCCATGATCAGCATCCTTATCATCAACTCTTTGATGAGGATATCTTCTTTTCAGCCAGCATATGAATCATTAACCACCTCACACACACTATACATCACACCATATTCAACCAAAATACACAACAACCTAAAACCCCACAAATTCAACTACCATACTAAACAACACAACAAACATCCTACTCCCACCCATAATAAATCACCCACTCTACACCCTCCACTTAATTCTTTCATATACCACCAATACAATCCCACCACTGACAATTATAACCCCCACCATACACAACACTCTCAAAACCCTAAAACCCACCCTACACCATACAGACCACCATCACATAAAACTCACATATCAATCATCTCACCAACACCACCTTGTCCACACTAAACATTATCACATACCACATTCTAAACCAAACTATCCACCACACAATATCCAACAAAACCATTACACCCCACCACTAATTACACACCTCACCACCCAATAAACATAACACACCAACCTCATCAAATCATTATAACACCTCCCCAATACTATATAAAACCAACCCTCTACACAAAACCAACAAACCAACCCCAATCAATACAAAATCTACCCTATTCCACCCACAAATCTTCAACAAAACATCAACAATACCAAATACCACCTAACCAACCACATATTACACTAACTCAAATCACCAACAATACACAATCCAAACCCCCTAACCACCAAATAAAAAACAATCTAATCTCTTACTTAACAACCCCCTATACAAATTCAAATCAAACCACCAACAACCCCAAAAACAAACAACAAAATCCACCCCAACCTCAATCAACAAAACTCCAACCACACAATACTAACCCCTCACATCAAATAATACTCTAACCAAACAAAAAAATTTAACAAACCCCTACCAAATCCAAACAAAACTTTACCTCCTCATTCATTTATAATCTTAATCTTAATATTTCATTACATTTCCTTCCATAACCCCAAATTAACTCTAAACATCCCTCCAACACCCCAAACCCCATAACAACCCTTCACTCACAAAATCTATTCTAATTTCATCCTTCCATCAACCACCCCCAAACCGTCCACCAAATTTAATAACCCTTGTGATACATGTGTGCTATGATCCAGTTCAATCGGTCACGTGTGTTATACATGACGCACATACAATGTCATACTACTATAGTCTCATCGATGATAGAACCTACAACACTCTAGCTTCAAAACTCAATGCTAAGCTACCAAGTCCTAGTGATAGGAGTGTAATACTTCCCTGTGCTCCACACTCCCTTAAATTGATGAAGTCTCTCACTCCCGGATCTCAGAACCTACTGTAAGATGTCTTGAGATATACGCTCCACACGCTCCATCGTAGATAATACACAAACCACCATGCCAGTATACAGCTCATATTAAGTCACCCCTCTCACACACATAGATCTACCCTCCGTTTACAGTCTCACATATATACTGAGTCCAGAATATAGTCCTACTGATGTACGCCCTCACATTTGTTGTACATCTCTCTCACTCCCAGAGACCAAATATAACACAAACAATCTGTCCCGCTCTCAGAAATCCACTATCCTAACGATGACCTGTGACAAAGTCAATAAGAAATACTTGTACAAGACTCAGAAATATGTCATCAAAACTAATAAATCAATATATGACAGAAACTCCCCGCACCTCACATAGAGCCAGATGATGTGTCGCCCAACGTCGTTATAGAAGAGTAGAACATACAACATCCGATACAATATAAATATGTAGAGTTTCTCTGTGTATGTGTGTTTGTTCTAGTGTCACTCTGTTGTTGTGCCTCTATATAGAATCTCGATGTGTGTCCCAAAAACTCAGAGTAGAGCTAGCTCTACTACTACGATACCACGATCTATCCATCATCGTGCGTTAATACAATCTCCATACTCTCTCTTGCATGATCCCAGATCTGAGATCACCCCCCCACCTACAATCAATGTGACTATGATGTATACGCAAACATTAGACAAGTTTGATGTCTTGTGTATACCCTATCAAGTGCTGTGACACCCCTACATAAGTCGACGCAGAAAATCCAACGCATCCACATGTGTAACACTCTCCCAGTGGAGCCTAACTCCTTGACACTCTGTTGATACTATCTGTGACCGCAGCTGAAAATTGTGTAGTAAGTTACGTTTCTCAGATCGCCAACCTCTCGATGACTAGTCTATAGCTCCCTGAACTCAGAGATGAACTCTATCACAATACCCTGTCTTACCGATGACCCATTTGTGTCTAGATCAATGCCATGTGCGAGATCTAATACACTGCAATCAGAAGAGAGTATACAGGAAGGTTGTTGAAGTATCCTCTGTCTCTGAGCGTCTTGTGCTTACTACTAAGACACCTACTAAAGTGTGTCTAGCTCGATCTGTGTTACCTCTGTCAGCTTCCTGTGATATCTCTCTATAGACCGTACATACACATAGATATCTTGTAAAGCGCTCTGTAATACCATGTATCTTCATCTCTGATACTATGTATGTATTGTTTGTCCTCTTAATGATCGTGCATATCGCTCTACATAACACAAAGAGATGTTATGAGCAAATGATGCGATCCTAGAGCTAAATCCACAGTGACGAGTGCACTATACAAGGACCTATCCGTGTGTACTACTGTTCATGTCGTTGAAGAATCGACTTGACTGGCTGACATCTCTACAGTGAAATGGCTACACATCTATTGGTAAGATGGTGTGAGGTACGAGATAGAATACTATCGATAGGATAAAAAATGTGATGTTAGAGCCTCAGAGTTTAAGTACATAAGAGAGCAAGAAAGGTATGAGCTAATGGATTATCTCTGTGTGCCACTTAGCAGCATAAGAGTATAAATGTCGATTGTCAGAGATATAGGTAGAGTGTAGAGATACTTATGAGTGTGTGGTTGGTGGTTGGCTAAGTGTAGAATGACGCGCATAGGAGATCGATCGATGCAGTATCGGAGTTTGTGTGAACTAGAAAGAAAGCGGTTGATGCCATGAAAGTGTGATTGTGTAGGGTAGAGGATGTGGTGAAGTATAGAGATGTGGCTCCGAAATGTACTGTTTACACGTGTAGAGGGATATAATATAGAAGCGCTTGTTGAGATGAGAGCATTAGATAGTGAATAGTGTGATTGTGTGTGTGTGTGTGTGTGTGTGTGTGTTGTGTGTGTTGTGTGTGTTGAGTATGTGTGTGTGTGTGTGTGTGTGTATGTGTTGTGTGTGTGAGTGTGTTGTGTGTGTGTGTGTATGTGTGTTGTTGTTCTTGTGTGTGTGGTGTGGATATTGTGAGATATTTGTGTGCTCGATGCTTTTATGCTAATTACCCTCGTACGCCAATATCTCTTGAGCAAGTCCCAAATTAACTGGCTTTGGAAAGCAATTCTACACCATGTGATCATCAAAGAGTAGGTCAGCTCGGAATGGTTTTTAGAAATCAAAATCTTTTTGCCAGGCTACCATGGCGCGAATGTGAGGTACGTTCATTGATCACTCGAGAGAAGCGGTAGCTAAATTGTTGAAGCCATGGACCGATTTAGATCAGATTTATCTAACAAGGAGTAGTTAATTGAGCCATCCAGGAGATAATCGATGATTTGATAAAGATAAGCATTTGCGCCGTCTTCCTTCGCCACACAAGCAATCATGTTGTGTTTGTTCTAAGGGCCGAAGATTTGCCATTGGATAGAACATTGTTGTGATCGGAGTTGTAATTAAAAGTTATTGAAATGAAAAGAAAGAGTAAAATGACGAGAAAAATGCAATTCAGGTGAGTATTTATGGTTGCGTTGGATAATCTATTAAAGTTCGTTGTATAATAACGTTTTTAGCGCAAAAACGTATGTTTGACCGTTGACCGAATGTTAGAACAGTACTTAGTTGTCTAAGCAGTACTTTCTAAGACAAGCAGTACTTTGAGTTGGCTAAGCAGTACTTTCAACTTAAAAAGATTTCCAACTCAAATTTGTCAGCCACAACCCTGCAATTTTGCAAAATATCTCTTCAAATCATCATAACCTCTGAACAATCATTCTTATACCTCCCTCAAATGTAGCGCATAGAGCTCCAAAGATCTATCTACCAAAACAGTACTTCACTTGTACACCAGTACTTTACATGTGATCCTCCCCTCAAATGTAGCTATGGGTTTATCATCCCAATAGTTACCACCAAGAAGTTAAATCTTGCCAAGTCAAAGCCTTTGGTGAGTTAAAATCTGCTACATTGTACATCTGTATGAACCTGGACCCATTAATAAGCCTCTCTGTCATAACGTATCTCAAATAAAGTGATGTACGAAATGAAATGTGCGTGGTCTTTGAGTGAAAAAACATGATTCTTTACTATTGCATATTGGTACTCTCATTTGTCTCCCCCCCCCCCTCCTCCCCCACCCCCCCCCCCCCCCCCCCCCCCCCCCCCCATCCCCCCCCCCCCAATATGGATTTCAGTATTCATGAAGTTAAATCCATAATCAAGTAGTTGATTTTGCATCCAAAGAACCTGAGCACAACAACTTGCAGCTGCTACATATTATGCCTCTGTAGATGATATAGCCACAATTGTTTGTTTCTTGCATTGCCAAGAAACCAGTCTTCTTCCAAGATATTGACATCCTCCTGAATTTGATCGTCTATCTGATTGTCCCGCCAATACCCTACACACCCCCAACACCACATAATCACCCCTCAACACCATACCTTCTATACAACTTCACCCACTCCCCCCAAATTAATCATAAATCTTACCCACCCACACCAAATACATCATACATATATCACCCAAATTAATACAATCCCCAATCCCCCCTCCCCCCTCCCCAACATAATTACAATCCTATAACCCACCCATCTCCAACCCACCACTCCCACACCTCACTCCAACCCCAACAACCCCACAACACAAAACCACCCTATAAAATCTCAACACATTTTAATAATATTTCAACAAATGAACACACCTACCCCAAATAAACTCCATAAATCCACCAATACAATACAACTACCCCAACCCTCATATAAATCAATCATCCTCCCCCCCCCTCCCTATCTAAACCCCCAATTCCCACCACAATCCAACCAATCACCTCACTACCCCAACCAACCCCAATCCTCCAATTAATCACCCCAATAAAACAACCCAAACCAATAACCCCCCATCAAACAATCACACCACAACCATCCCTCAAAAATACCAATCACACAACACACCCCATAACCCCATCCCCTATTCCCTAAAACCAAAACATTCACCAAATGTTTCAGGTGTGTGTGTCATATCCTGACTAACTACCAAGACTTATCCTTCTGTCTACAATGTTGCAGATATACTACATGCTGTGTACTGTCCACTGTTTAATGATTGTACCTGAATATCTATTGTGTCTGTACCATCAACTATCTGTCATCACCATTGTCTTTACACTCTGTGTACTCTACTGAAATACTCTCAACTGTCCCTGATCAGTCGAAGTCTAATTGAGAATCACCGTATGAACATGCTCCTCTACCTAGCACTATCATAAGAATCATAAACATGCTATAAGAAGGTCTACGTCTAACCCTGTACATTCCGTATCTAATTTGTTTAGTCGAACATGTCACTCCCTCGATTGTACACTATACACACTCTGACTAGAGATACACTCGTCAAAGTCACAAGTCGTCTACTCCTGATCTATAGAATCATACTTCTCTACTTTGTATTCTCCGCTGTCTCTGTATCCTCCATCTAACACGCTACCACCAAATTCCGCGCGAATGTGCATACGTAGATATCTAATCGTCTCTCATCTATACTAATGGATGTGCTCCTCAATCACCATCTCTCCAGTTACTACCAACCCATCTCAGTAACAACCAGTTATAAATCAACTGAAATTCACATCTCTTCAATCATACCTTACCACCTCCTACATCGACACAGTTAGAATCCACCCTGTGCTCTGCATGTAAACTCCACAACCACTACATCAGAGTGTGTTCACTATACATCGTATCACTCTTACGTGTAATAAGTATCTCTCTCACATACCCCACCCTTGTACTGATATCCTATCCACCCCCTCTAGTGAAGCTCACTAGTGACTCCAAGGTGAACAACTCAACACTTATATCTATAAAAATCCAACTCAACAGTTCATCACTGTGTGAAAACCTCATACCACACCCCAAAACTGTGAGACCAATCTCCGAAATAGTATGCACCACTCTCAAGTCTGTGACTGTCACACACACTATCAGTAGAACCACTACTGTTGAACTCCAAGCTCATCCTCCGTCCTATCTGTTGCTACCTCTATGCCATAGTTGAACAACTATTCTCACACAAGAATATGTTGTATATCTAGGGACTCTATCTAGACTCACCTATCACATGCCCTCTAAACCCCTCACCCCATCCACTCAACTGTCGAAAACTGTATGATACACGTAGTATCGCCATATATATAGAATCATGACAGTGATTGCTCGTGCTAAACATAGAACTATGTTTAGCAGTATCATGTCCATGTCATTAATATAACTAAGAAGACCTCGCTCATTTGAAGTCCATTCTGATCAACTAGATGCTAGATGTCTCATGTGCCAATGAACTCAAACACAGAAGAAAAATGTCACTCTCATCCAATAACCCTGAGTGTAAGAGATCTACTTAATGTAAGATCACTATATCCCTATACTTAATCCAATAATAATAATACTCTCTCCCCAATACCACTTATACATATATAAATCACAACCCCCTTCTAAAATACTCTTGCACCCCACCCTAAAATTTCAGACTGTCACCGTACCTAACATCATAATTATAAAATCCGCCTACCAAATCTTCATTATATAACTCCTACCAACGTCTATCCTACTCATAAAACTCCCCCACTAACCTACTGTGCTACCTCTACCCTACAACTGAAAAACCCATAACATCTCACTATACAGACTACAACTCATCATCACAAGTGTTGCACACCCCACTGCACAAGACAGTGTCAGTTACTATCATCACCACTTAACCAACACTAGTTCCTCACAATCATCTCACCCTCTCAAGCAATGTGTCTAGGAGAGTGACTATCAACCTCAGAACGCCTCTCAAGTCCACTCCAGACAAGATGCTATCCGCAGACTTATACTCGCTCCAATCTGTCTTCTTCCTACGACCAGCGTCCCACAAGAAATACCTTCCTGTTTGGACGCAGTTATCAAGTAACTGACTGATGAATGTGTTCAGTGTTCAACCATCCAGACCTCCTCAACTCTATACCAACTTCTCTCACCATTGTGTCACTATAAATCCCCGAACATTCTCCAGTAACATCAGTGCTGTACCGAATCCCAGTGAGTGTAGACTCACACCCACCAATGACTACTACAGTAACCGAGTCGTCCAGCTTCTTCTCTTGACTACTAGTCCAATGTTAATACATGTTAAGAGCTAAGCTTAGACTAACCACAATCTTGTTGCCTCCCAGTGTTACCAAACAATGTCTATACAGTCTCTCAACTTGATGCGTAACCCTACTCACTGTCCCCACCCCACTTCCCAAATACCAAAATAAACTGTGACTCATACAACACGTCACATCTCAAACCCTCCACATATCTATGTGAAGACCTTAAAGATTACCGCTCACACACCTCACCTCTACCCTCCATACTCAATCTCAAAAAATCTCCACATCACTGTGCCCACACTACTGATGAGAGAGAGTAGATAGACAGAGATATATATTTATACAAGTCACAACTTACTAATGATCCATCTCGCAATTGAAATCGTCGAATATAGAGTCGTAATTACTCGTTCTTACTAAAATATACATCCCTCCCACATCAATCACTGTGACAACATCAATAAACCCCAAACCCCTTCACTGACTAGTTTACAAAATCACTAAAATACTATTTACCACCCAATTACACCTAACCATAATAACTTATTCTATCCAACCACCAACAACCATTATACAACAAATATTTAACATACAACACACAACACAACAAAGCCAACCCCCTCCTACAAATCCAATCAACATCTCACACAGTAACAATTAAACATTTATAAATCTCCACTCAATAACAATCCTCAACACTATTTACCAAAACAACAGATAATCTACCCCAAAATCATATTCTACAATCCCATCCACACAACACACAGTACAACCAAACATTTTCCCCCCACCCACAAACCAAATAATGTCTACATCCCAACATAACCCATTACCCATCATGACACTATAAATAATATCGTACCTGTCTGTCAATTACACATCTTACTCTCCCGATTCATTCTAACGTGTAGTTATCTACTCTCAATGCGTGCTGTCCATAACTAAAACACGATCTCTCGCTGTGACCCTAGAAGTACGCAGTGCAGCCCGCTCTTGCCATCCTGACCGTCTCAATTAGCAAAGTTACTCTTCTGACAAGTCCTTATGGTGTGACTACCTCCCAATCTTCTTTACCCGCATCGATAGTATCAATGTCACCACTAGTGTCAATCTTGTGTCCACATAGTGACCCCCCACGTATAACCTACAGACCAGTGTGTCATCTCTCCGAAGAATGTCTGCTAAACCTCAATGTATAGAGTAAAGAGACAGAGAATATAGACACGCAGATGACTGTGTGTACAAACTCATGAGACACTCCTGATTCCCTGTGATGTTACATGACAAGAACCTCACTCTAGAAGACATACGCCCAGATGACCCCTAAAGACGTGATCTACTGTGTGTCTCAGCTACGACTCACCGATGATACATTTGTAAGTTAGAATGCTGTGTGTTCTACTCTATACGTCCGTGATCACTCTAATCTACCTGTCTATCAAGAGAACTGCTCTCTCCATACATCACCGCCCCAATATAGTGTCCAGTTCAACTTGATCGTAATGTACTACCTAGACTCACACTAATCTCGCAGATATATACGTAAGAAGTGTGTCTGTGTACTATGTCATACATGTTCCTGACAAATTTAGTGTCTCTAAAGTTGTAAGTCAAGAATGCAAGTAACGACAGACACCACCTCCTACACTAACAAAAACTCACACGTTAAAACCCACCTACAAACACCTCTTATACTACTAACCCCTTACAACTCACAAACCCAACCACTAATTCTCAAACTACATACCCACAATACCTATCCTCTTCCAATTCAGACATCACCCCTCAAATCTACCTCATTCACTTCTCAATCCAAAATACAACCACTCATACCAAACACCCCTACACAATCCTAATTAAATCAATTAACCAAAACTCTCACAACAACAAATCTACCAAACCCCCCTCACCACACCACCCAATACAACCAAACACACCTCCAATCAATACCATTACAATACCACCAACCTATCCACCCATACCAACAAATCCAATACAAATCTCACAACAACATTCAATCCCATACCACCCCTAACCTCCATACTACACAATACTTTACACCCATACACACCCATTCCAATTAACCCACCTTTCTAACCACCACCCATCAATCTATATACATCACAAAAACAACAACCCATACACACTACACCTCACCAAAATTTTTTATCACCCTTAAATCAAACACCATTCCAACACAAATCCCTAATAATGATTGTCACTACAATCCAGTGAATATTCTCATCATGTGCCCTAACAACGAGAAGCCGACACCATACCCGCTCTACTTCGCTCTAAAGAGACCCACCTACCAGCCTCTCAATTATGTGTGATCTGAACTGATATGAGACTCTGTATAGTTGTGCCGCTTATTACAATATTGTATCATTTATTCGCGCCTCTCGCATCATGAATCCGCTACCACTAAGTAGTCCTCTGGTATTAAGTGTTCTATGCTATTATATAAATCGTACCATTGAGTGACTAATGCGACCTTTAACAACCTATGTAACTGAATCAGATTGTATCTGATCGTAACACAGTGTCTTAGTGTGTACTATCCACTATTTGAGTTAACGTCCTACTATGTCATAGTAATGTACTACCCTCTCCCAAATTAATCATGTGTACGTGCCACATTGATCTGACATTAACTTATACTTCAACAACATCTCTCGTTAATTGATAGGGATCCTGAGTAAACTCTCATAATGCGACCACCCCAATCATCACTCCAAAAGAAGAACATATTCAAGTCCATCTAGTCGTGTTGTGTATCAACTATCCTCGTACTCCTCAACTAAATCAATATGAATCTTAGACACTAGATTCTCCCGTAACTATGTGTGATATACCAAAGATACACTGTTACATGTCTCTTTAAGTGTGAGTGATGTAGAAAACCCTCACCCTGTTGTATACATCTATCCAATGAATACACCTACACCCCTGTAAGTCCCCTTGTCTAATCCCTGAGACTTAAAAATCTATGTTACTGATTGAATCTACTATGTCGACATTAACAAAAGACAAGTTCTAGTGTTATAACCATCCACTACCAATGTACTACGCTACTTATTAGTATAGCAGAACTCAATTGTGCCTACATTACAACGCTACCATAAGTGTCTCTCTAAACTACATTGTATGAAGTCACTACATATCTAGATAATACACTCTCGAAGACCTCATTTATTCGCGTGCCAAGCTTCTATAGAATATGTGTCGTCTCTGATTTGTCCCTTGTAATTACACTGACCCCCTGCATAGTTAGAAAAGATCTATACTACCTAGAGAGTGACTTCTGAACTCACTCACCATTATATAATCCCTAGATTCTAAAGTGTCTAAGTCTGATTTTACTCCACTAAAAGCCTTCCTAGTCCAGTCAAGTCCAAATGACACGAGATACATATAACACCTTCCCTGACAAGATCTAGTATATATAATATTGAACGATCTCATATACTTTGTCGTATGTAGAGTGTGTTGACTGTTTAGTATAACTAAATGAAGTAGAGACAAAAATTGAGTTGTGTACATTCAACAACAGATTGATTGTGAATTTGTGTTACAAGAGTCTATCATCTATAGTGTTGTCGTCAGACATGAATTGACTAGACACCAGAGATATACATTCTAGTGTATCCAAATTGACTCTCCGTAATGAACTGCATATTTGCAATAATTAAGGCGTTAGTTAAAATCATAATGTTGAAACTGATCTTATAAGATATGAAGAGAGTTTTACAATGAAGAGATATAAACAGGAAGAAACACCTAACGCATAAAGCTAGTATGAGTTCCCATGAAGACTATATATCAATCAGAACATGAGACAGAGAGCGATGCTGACAGAGCTCAAGTAATCATATACGCACCTGATATGCTCAAACTGTTTGACAATTCGATGACCTTTGTATGGTGTAGACTCTATAGATACTCGCAAATAATATTGAGGTACATTAGAGGTGGTGTGTGTGCTCGTTGTGAAGAGCAGTTTGATGTGAGATGTGCTCATCTGATGCATATTAGACACATGTTTGGCGCACATAGAGATGATGTACTCGCTGTGGAGATAGTCTAATTCGGTCTTGTCATGTTTTGATGGCTTTGGAGTGCTCATAGAGGTGTTGCGCTATCGGTTGTTTTGTCTTCTAGTTTCAAATCTCTTATCTTTAAGTCGATATGGCGCACCGTGCCTGTGCTCATTACTCTCTGCGTACGACTAAGACTCCAGTTAGTACTGTCGTTGCTTGATGTGAGTTGTAAGATGTATGAGTCGCGCGTATGTGTGGTAGTTGTGACTCTGTGAGTATGTGTAGTTCGATATGTTGGTATTTTATACCAGAACTGGTAGATAATTGTCAGTTCTCTAGACTTCCATTTCGTGATAGGAATATGTGATCCTGTCTAGTACTATGTGTGTTGTGTTTACTGGATATATAAGCAAGATGTCATTGATAGTCGTCTAAAATGGTAAGAGTATGATCATATTGATTTGAGTATAACTAATGTATGAAGCTGTATTCTAGCGAGAGTTATGTTAAGATCGCTCTAGTCAGCGAAGCTGTTAGGATGCTCACTCCTTGGTGATAGAGAAAGATCAAGTATATAGCTTTGTTTTAGAGCTGATAGCACATGCTCACTGCTTCAAAACTGTGTACTCGCACTCTATAGTGCGTCTGTTTCGTTGGCGTTCACTGCTGGATAAGTGTGGCTACATTTGTAGTGCGGTGCACAGTGTCGCCTGCTTGGAAATAGAAAAAATCGTGTGACCGGACGCATGAAATATCTATAAGCTACCATCTTTGGAGTGTGCATGATATGTGCTCTAGTCAGCTTGGCCATGGCAATAGGCATCTCTCTAGATCTTAGATATGAGCAGTGTGTGTGTGTGTGTGTGTTGTGTGTGTGTGTGTGTCTGTTGCGCTCAGTCATCACAGATAAGATGTGCTGTGGCGGACCTTGCGGTGCATGAGTGTCGTGCTATATGAGTAGTGCGTTCAGAGAAGTTGCCTTACACAGAAGATCTATTGAGTGCTGTGTGTTGATGTGCAGTGTATATAATGAGAAGGATCGGTGACGAATCTCCAGTCTTGTGTGTCGTAGAGTAAGTCATTGCGTTGAGTTGTCACGTGGATGATGTTGTCGCCATCAGATGAATACAGTACTCTGCCGCTGTAGCGAGAGAAGAAGTTGCTGTAGAGTCACACTATACATGCTTGATCGTGCGATACAATCCACTGCATAGACACCATGCATTTAACACCAATTAGACAACTAATTAGATCTGAGAGACCGCTCATTTGTCTAATAGTCGCGCGTGTTATGAAACCGCTAGAATAGCTGTGCTGCATATCGCTCTATACTCTCTCAAGTATAACGCGCTAGTTTCGTGTTTGGCTTGAGGTCAATGGGTCTTCCATGTTTTCCTCATAAACTTCCTGATCCTTGCAGTTTTTCATAGTCACCTTGCCATAGAAGTCAATTTCTTCCTTAGCCTCTCCCCCCCCCCCTTCATCCAATTTGCAAAGGACTTCATCATCATGAGTTGTAGGCATAGATGCTTGTTGAGTAAAGAAGGAACATATGATTTCGTCTGAGTGGGAAGCACAGTTGGGAGCAGTTTGCACTGTGCTTGGGGGGGCCTGAGTATATCCTTTTGGGGATAATGTGCTTGGTTCACTGCACTTTGTTTCAAAGTACATGCTTTGACTTCAGTGGACCAGAAAAGCATTATTTTGTGGTTTGAAGTTTGAAACACCCTTCAATAGGCTCATACACCTTCAAGTTGTTGTAGAGTCATCAACTCAATTCATCCAATCCAAGGTTGTCCCCGCAATCTTTGTAGCAACTACATGCCCACCTTAGATGGCTAAACTTCTTAGAAACTTCAATTCGCATCTTCAAGGGACACTTTAGCAATCATATAATTCAAGCTTCTAAGAATGTTCTGAAACCCTTTCGTATGCTAGAATCTAGCTCTTCTCTAGATCCAATAGTATAACGTCTCGAATTGTTGTTCAAACGATTCTTTTGCATCTTCTTTGATGCTTCATTTCCTCCAATATTGCTTTTAAGGCTGTCCCACAAAGTTTTTTGCATTTGTGGCATCATGAAATAAGCAGATGTCTATCAGGTATTGCACGAATGCAATTTGTAAGGGCTTTCTCATTGTTCTTCTTGCAGGTGGCAGCATAGTGAAGTTTTTGGTGCTGAGAGATCGCAGGATCAGTTGTGGCTTGGTCTCAATGGAGATTATTATCCCATAGGAATATGTCAGTGATCAGCAATTTACTGTCGCATTTCATGGACCTTAGGTCATATTCACCCTTCTTGTTCATAGGGATTTCTTAGTTGCAGTGACGGACGAGGCGGGAGGGATTGGTTCAGTTTCAGACATCTTTTATGAGTTTGAAAGATTTCGAATGATTAAATGTTCTTCTAGATCAGAGTCTATTACACAAGCTCTGTTACCACTTGTAGGATCGATATTCCTTTATGAAACACTGTTATATGTCAACTATGCGGATATCTAGTTCGTCAGTACTAAGAAGATCTCAACAAAAATTTGTAAGTCAAAACTGATTTGGAGGTAAGTGAATAAACCTTTTGATCTCGCCTAAATTGCAGATACCTAAGTACAATACTAATAACTTCGTGTTTTTCCTAATGTCTTCCTAGAAATCCTTTCATAAACATAAGGTTATCCTCTAGTCTGATTGTTCACGTACTTGTATGACATAAACACTCTCATACGCTAATCTATTGTGTGAGAAAATAACTGTTACAAGACTAATTCTTAACCTAACCGTTTAATATGATAATCTTTAAGATTCCTTTTATCCACGGCAGTTACTTCGATCTTTAACTGGCAGTACTTTGACTTTCTACTTAGCAGTACTTTGACTTTCTACTTAGCAGTACTTTGACCTTTTGTCTTGTATGTCCCAACAATATATATATATATATATAAGTTCAGCTCTTGCCATTATTTAAAATCTACGCAGAAAATTCAACGCTCATTTCGACCACTTTCGATTATGTTTTGGCCTTCCGGCGAAACACGAAAGTTGTCCAGAATGTCGTTTTACTTTGCCATGAGGATTCGTAGTCTAAAAATGCCTAATATCGAGTCGAAAAGCTTAAAAACAGATTCTACATATTTTCAAAAAAATAGAGTTGCTGCAGATTTGAGAAAATGGCATTTTCGTCATTTTCTGTCGAGTTTTGGGTCTCGGGTGAAGCTAAAAGTTTGTTTAAAATGTTGTTTTACCTTGTTGCGAGGATATCTAAGTTTGAAAACACGTATTAACGAGTCAAAAAGCTTATGATTGGATACTACATTATTTTAAGAAAAATACTAGTTTCTGCAGAATCGTAAAAGGGTATTTTGGTCATTTTCTGTTGGGTTTCGGGTCTCGGCTAAAACTAAAGAGTTGTCTGAAACGTCATTTTACATCAAAATGCTTAAGAGTCCGTGTCGTGAAAATGTGATTTAGCGGGTCGTTTTGGACGGGTCAGATTTAAGAAAAATGTATAATAAAAAGTCAAACTTGGCGAAATTCTTTTAATGGTCAATTAGTGTTATGGAGAATAATTATGCGTAAAATATATTAACTAAAGCTGAAATTACAACTAATAAGTTAGTCTTTCACTTTCGTTCGCATCTAGATGTCTTAATGTTTATAATGGGTCAAAATGGGGAATTTTTATTAGAAAAATTTAGTGGTAGTTTGAAGTCGAATGTGTATCGGGAGTTAAGAAAAGTTGTAGAGGTGGATTGTAAGTGCATGAAAGACAGCTGTGTGGATATGAGAGAAGTAGTTGTCGCGTGTTATGAAATGTTAAGATGATGTGTGTGTGGAGGTGCTTTGTGAGTCGTCATGGAGCGTGTGCTACGAAGTTAGAGATTGTGTCGCGTTAGGATGATGGGCTAATTGATGTAATGTATGTATTTTACATACTTATGCATTTTATGCATTTTTCTTATAAATATATTCAATAGGTTGCGGGTGAGACGTTGTCGCCGTTCTCTCCTTGTTGAATTTCTCGTTCGATACTTTATTGTTTCTCGGTAAGTTCATAGCCCCACCTTTTCTCTTTTTAGGTTTTTTTTATAAACTATTTTTGGGGTGAGAATACATGCTCGTTTTACTAAGTAAACTTATTGATTTCTACTACTTAAGCGTTACATGACTATTTTATTAAAGCTTGATTTGTTTACTACATGATTTGAGATCATTGAATTCCTATATATGAAAACCCGTGGTTTTGAACCCCCAGTATTTGTTTATATTGGACTACAAGTGTTTTAAATTGTTTGTTATCCTGATTATTGCCTGATTATTATTGCTAGGTCCCACTACTGCCACTTTAAAGTCCCCTTTATCATTGAGTCGTTAATTTGTTTGTGTAGCGAACTGAGAATGTTGTGAATAGATCTATTGGGACAGACCATTCCTCGTCCGGGTACGCAAAAACTAATACCAACCAACGGACAGATTTAACATTTGAAATAATAATCCTTTGGGGTGTTTGGCAGAACATCCAACTTTTTGAAGGGGCACAAACTTGATTGGGGTTTGCGTACTGTTAAGGTTCGGTGTCATGAGCTTAGAGCAATAATATATAATTCATTTAGACTTGGTGAATTTGTTTCTCTTGTCTACATTACTTACGTCTTGTGGTCCCACTACTGAACGTTTCTTGATTTATTGAATCTCTACTTGGATATCAGAATATTACTTTTAAATGTTGTAACGCTCTTTTCTTAATGAAGTATATTATTTAAAGTTCTTTCAATACTGCTTTTACTTTAACTATGAATTCACCAAAATTATTGTTGACGTTTTGCATGTATTTTCTTAGGTTATTATTTTGCTAGCTAAGCATTGGGAGCATTTGAGTCGCGTAGATTTAATTTTTGAAGGCTTTATAATTTGAGTACCATTTGACAAATGTTTCGAAAATGTTTTCTATTACATTTCAAATTAGACCTATTGTAGATCTGATATTTTATAAGAATTATTCGAATGATGCGACTTTTCAAAATGTCCATTAGCAGTCGTCTTCTGTAACTGGTACTTTTTGCTATGAAGTGCACCTCAAGTGTATTCCGCTGCGTTTGTGTATTAAAGGGGGGTTTTACAGATTGGTATCAGAGCACTGGGTTATAAGAGAACTTTGGTCCGTTTTTTCAAAAAACCTAAACTTTAAACCGTTTTTCGAGTATTTTAAAAGTCTTTCATCGTTGTCCGATATCCGCGGCGCGCTTGCTCCCAGGTAACTTATATGCTCTCTTTTGCATCCCTACTACTATTACATGGATAATGAGTATTTAATACTAGACTATGATTTCGTTCTCTTACGTCTATCATATGACGTCTTACTATTTACCTTATATCGGTCTGTTATATAAATATTGATCACTCTGATTTTCGTGTACTTCCTGATTTCTCATTTACTCCCTTGAGCGTCAATACTGGTATTATATAAGGATACCTATACATATGGGCTAATTTCTTCTTGATCTCTTACGATTAACTTCGATCATCTACGCGACTTTACTTTATTCCCTTTTGATGATATCGAAAATTCGGCATATTTTGTAAATTCTACTAGTTACTTTACCATTCGACTCCGAGTTGGAACACTCTTCTTATGCTTTTGAATCACATATGTTGTTTTGTAATCCATCGTTTTGAAGTCTTCCAGTTGATGGGAGTACGACAATTAACTTGTCACCTCATACGTGTCACCTTGGAGCACCTACCTTTAGAACACGACTCTTTACGTTCATTTTGTTGATTGAATAATTCTTTACGTTCATTTTCTTTGACTGCTTCTGCGTTCGTTCGGATATTCTTTATACTTGTTATGACCTATCGCTTTACAAACAATCTCGATGTCAACCCATAAATCATTTTGCTACCATTTTGTTGTCACCCTATGAGCTACTTCACGTTCACTTTATTGACTATTTCATTACGTTATAAAACTATTTGATACCATTTCATAGACCACACTATTTTGACGACAATGAGCATTTCATCGTTGACCCTCAAATATACATAGCCTAATCACCTATGTATATTTGGTGCATATACTAATTACCTATGCATTCAGGAAGAACCATGTCATGCTGAGAGTAGTCACCTTAAACCTACACCTCTTCATCAACACAATTCCGGAAGAAGTATCAGCATCTCTTCACTAAACCCGTACCTTCGTCAAGTGTCGCAACTTGAGCCTTGAGGACAAGGCTCTTCTAACCGGAGGAAACTGTAACATTTCGTATTTTCAGGTCATTTTATGACGTCATTTATTTCGTCATTATTTCACTATTTAGTTTTTTTTAGTCTCGTGCGCGTTTACTTTTAATTTTTATTACATAATTAAATCGCGTAAGCTAAAAATTATCATTTAACATAAACGGACACCAAACGAATTAAAGTTTTCGTCAAGCAAGCATTATTTTATTTTTTCGAAAGTAATAATTAACTTTTTAAATTTTATTTTTATTGGTTACGTAAAGCGTTTACGTTTCGCAATATAAATTACGTTTAGACATTTTCGGAATCACCAAAATTAAGAACTCTTTATGAGATTTCATATTTTTTTATGGAATTTTATTTTATTATTTTAGACGATTTAGTAAAATCGTCGTTTTATTCTTCGCGAGTCGTGCTTGTTTTGTGTGAAGAAAAGGGTTTCAGTGAAACAGCCATAACTTTTGATCCGTAAGTCCGTTTCAGGCCCGTGAGCTCTCCTTCGACAATTTTTATTCTTCAGACGTACCAATAATTGCGTTGGTAGTAAAAATACATGAGTTTTGACTACTTTATACATGTAACATCTCGTATTTTACGGTCAATATTTTAACCGAGCCTTAATTCTATTTTCCAATTTTTATGGAACTTATTTTATTATTTTTAGACAATTTGGTAAAAGTCGTCGTTTTAATTATTCGCGAGTCGTGCTTTGAATACTTATTCGTTTTAGCGTTTGAGAAATCGATAATTCTATGTTTTAGCTTCGGAAGCTTTATTATTCTTATTTTAGTATTTTATGATTTTTCTCGTGTTTTGCCGAAACCGTGTAAAAAAATCGTATACATTTTATAATACTTTAACTAAATGTTTTAACACCAAATAATATATATAAATAATTAAACCAATCAAACATTTTCTTTTAATTAGCTCCTACAAAACATTAAACCAAACACTCCCTTATTTTCTATGGCCTTGTTTAAATAACACAACAAACACCCTTTTATTTTTTTACAACATGGGATTTTACTAGACACTTTGACCCTTATATAAGGTAATTGACCCTCATTATATCTCTTCAAAAAAAAATATGTTTTTGATATATTAGGAAGTATAGGATACTTGGACTAGTATATAAAGTCCTTATATCATTACAACACTTCCAAAAAAAACACAGTATAAAAAAACGTCTCTGTCTCTCCTTTCTCCTCCTATGACCGACAACCCACAAACCACCATCACCAAATCTTGACCAAAAATTCTCAAATCAATTCTAATCTCTCTAATATCATTCATACATTAATCCTTATCATTCTTTTCAAGATTAATCAACCATGCAATTGGTTTTTCTCAAGTTCTTGATTTTTGAAGATTTTGATTTTTAAGTGTTTATTTGATTTTGTGTACAATTTGAGTTATAAGGGTTTAATTACAAGTATTTATGCAAGATATTGGGTCATAAAAATCAAGTTAAGGTTTATTAATTAGGGTGTGTGTGGGGTTCGGCCAAACAAGAAAACCCAAGAGGGTTTCGTGTCATCTATTTTTTTTATCCTACATTGTTGTAAGTATTTTCTTTATATTCTTGTGATGATTAATTTTTGTATAGTTTGCATGTGTTTGATTTTATATCTAGAATCCATGAATTATAGTGCATGTTAAATTTTTGAGGTGGATCATTGTTTGAGATGATTAGTGGTAGTGTTAGGATAGTTTATGAGCATTGGCGATGTCCGCGATGCGTGAAATTGAAGTTTTGATGGGGTTTAAAAATACCCACTTAGTGCAGAAAATTAGAGATCCGTATTTGGCCGGGTTAAACTTTGTAAAACTGATTTTGGGAATGAAAATATGTTAGGGGACGTTCATAGCTTCGAAACGGTAGGTTGCACGTCCCGTAACTCTTAAAAATGAAGATTCTATGGCCAATTGAAGTTTGGAAATATATATATATATATATATTGTTAGCCTCAAAATATTGAGTCGAACAATGGAAGTTCGTTCATAATTATATTAGGTCTCGGTCACTAAATTAATATACGTTGTATTAGGCTAGACGGGTAAACGGGCTCTTATTTGTAATCTAATCGGTCACATGTATCGGGCGAAAGCCCAAGTAAACCCGAGCCCGGCCCGTAGAATTACTAAAGGCATGCAAGCCTTTTAGTCTTAATTATAAATACCCCTCTCCAAGGATGGAGAGGGTGTTGGTCTCATTTGTAAACATTCTCTTACAAGTTAATTCAACCATTCTCTTTCATTTTCTCTCTCTTGTTTCTCTCTCTAAACTTCTTCTAATTTCCTTCTCTTTTCTTCTTGAATTCGTGTAACTAGTAATGAAGTGAAGTGATTACGGGTAACCGACAAAAGATAAACTATCTAGGCTAGAAAAAGGTAAGGAAGTAATTGAAGAATGCAAATTATGTCATGAACTTAAGTTTGAAAACTGCCCGAACTATCATGAACTGTCAATCTCTTGACTGGAGGACCGGTCGAGGGAGCGCGAATGAATAAATAGATCTATTGGGACTAATTATCCCTATCCGGGTGAGTAGCGCTCACTACCCACGGGGCGCCCGATAAACGGATATATGTCATGTCGTACTGGTTAGGTTGTCTTTGGTCGGACACCTGGAAGGGCAAACAAATACTTATAGCAATGTACATGCTAACTTGCGTAATTAGCTTCAGTGTCATGAGCTTAGTGCAACGTAAATACTTTTTATGTGAAGTTGTATTTGTTATAACTGTCGCATACATTTTGATATCTTGTGGCCACTATATAACGATTGAAACTAAACCCTATGAATTCACTCAACTTTATGTTGACGTTTTAAGCATGTTTTTCTCAGGTGCTTAGCATGGATGCTGTTGCTTGACTTATGTGAAGTCTAATTGTCTATACCGGTTTACCAGAGATTTATCTATGTCTTTAAATACCGTTGTTGAACTTATTTAAGCTTCCGCATTTTAACTTTGAATCTTTTAAATTTAATCGATGTAAAACTTATTATTATTATTTTAAAACTTTGCAACGGTGTTTATTTTTCAAACGTACCCTTAGAGGTCGTTCTTTATGCTTTGTACTTGAGATGCTCAATAAAGTCACGCCTCCGGACACGTATTCCGTCCAGGCCCCGTCTGGGGGTGTGACAGTTTATATCTCCCCCGTAATATTTTTTTTAATTTATGCCCATTGACTTTAAAATAGACTTTGTTCTTTCCACACACTTCCACTATTCCATAAGGAAACACCTTGCTAATGGTGTAAGGACCATACCATCTTGATTTTAATTTTACCGAGAAGAGTTTTAACCTTGAATTAAAAACTAGAACCCCGTCCCCTTCATGGAACTCCTTATCTATAATCTTTGTATCATGCCATCGCTTTATTCTTTCTTTCTATGCTCGAGAATGTTCATAGGCCTCATTTCGTAATTCTGCTAATTTGTTTAATTGTAAGTACCTATGTTTTCCCGCGGTATCTAAATCTAGATTTACATTTTTAAAGCCCAATATGCCTTATGTTCCATCTCAATCGGAAGATGGCATGCTTTTCCATATACAATTCTTTTTTTGAATGAGTACTTCCGATAGGTGATTTATAAGCAGTCCTAAATGCCCAAAGTGCGTCGTCGAGTTTATCAGCCCACTCCTTTCTATTTCCGTTCATAGTCTTTTCTAAAATGCGTTTAATAGCACGGTTAGTGTTTTAAGTTTGACCACTTGTTTGAGGATGATAAGGGGTAGCAAGTCTATGTGTCACACCGTATTTCTTCAACGTCTTTTCAAGAAGGGAAATGCATAAATGTGTTCCACGGTCACTTATGAGTGCTTTTGGAACTCCGAATTGTGAAAATAATTTTTGGAGGAATTTGACTACCACTCGGGCGTTGTTAGTTGGTAATGCTTCAGCCTCAACCCATTTTGAAATATAATCGACAACCACGAGGATGTATTTATTATTTCGTGAAGAAGGAAAAGGTCCCATGAAGTAAATGCCCCAAATATTGAATACCTCGCTAACGATAATGTTGGTTAAAGGAATTTGGTTACGAGAGGATATGTTACCAGTCATTTGACATGCGTCGCAATCGCGAATGCACCTTGAAGCATCCCTATAAAATGCGTTAAGCCTATAAATATCCTAGACGCAAATATTTTCTGGATGTAATGTCGGCTCCGTAATGCCCTCCAGTTGGTCCTGTATGATAGTGTTCTAGAATTTCCTGCATTTCCTTACCAAATACACATCTTTGTATGATTTTGTCAGGACATGATTTGAATAGGTATGGATCATCCCATATGTAATGTTTAACATCAGATAGGAATTTCTTTCTTAAATGATATGTCAACCCATGCGGAATGATTTTTGATACTAAGAAATTTGCATAGTCAGCATACCAAGGGTCTTTTGTTGTTTCCCTTATGTGGACTGCCATAAGTTATTCATCGAGGAAGGAGTCCCGAATTGCTTCCTCATTTAATGTCTCAAGATCTGGGTTCTCTAATCTGGATAGGTGATCGGCAGTCAAGTTTTTTGTTCCTTTTTTGTCTTTAATCTCAATGGTAAATTCTTGTAACAACAAAACCCATCTTATAAGCCTTGGCTTTGCGTCCTGTTTGCTGAACAAATATTTTAAAGCAGAATGATCGGTATAGATGACAGTTTTAGATTGTATTAAAGTAAGATTAACGGATAAATACCCGAAGCACGACACGTAAATAACTAAAAATGACGGTTTTCACCAAATCGGCTAACAAGTAAAACACAATTTTTTGTATTCAAAGCAAAAATAGGAATGGAGTCGAGGTTTATTATTGACTGTAAAATACGAGATGGTACAACCTTCCCACCTTAAGGGAGCGTCGTACCGGTGCTCAATTCGCCTTACACACCGTTGGTTTGCGACAGTCGATACACATTCGGGAAAATCCATATAACATATTACGGGCCGAAAGAAGTTCAAATAGCCATTTGTACAAAAGTAATGATGATAGCGATTAGAAGAGTAATGAATGATTCGTACAGACGTATTACTTGTTAAAAGAGACGCACGCCATGTCGGATACTCATTTGGAAATAATCGAATGAACAAAATACGAACCAAAAGAAGCCTAAAGACACATTCGTATGAAGATAATAACGATAATGATTAGATGAACGAAGAAAAGGAATTATACATACAAACAGATTAATAATCAAAATAAAGTTGTTCGTACGAATGCCATACACTTAAGTCCACTCATTTACAAATAGTCATTTACATCCAAAGGCGTCCCAATCCATGTAAATAAGACTTAGAAATGTATGGTTCGACGATTTATAATTTCTTTATTCAAATGAAGAGGCGTCCCGATCCATTTCAATAAGATAATTATAAATCATCCTACTTAAGTATTGCCACAACAAAACACGAGATCAAAACAATGTTACGTTAAGAAGAAGGAGTCTCCTTGGCCGCATGATTCTTCAAAATCATAAGAAGTAACGAGAAGAATAATGAGACATTAGTCAATCGCGTTCCAAAGGTAAGTGCCGAAAGACGGCACGATCCGAGGGGACAAGTTAAGGTCGTACTCCTATCAACGGGAAGACTTCAAAACGATGGATTACGAAGCAACATGTGTGATTCAAAAGCATAAGATGAGTGTTCAAACTCGGAGTCGAATGATAAAATAACTAGTGGAATTGACAAACTACGCCGAATTTCAATATCATTAAAAGGGAATAAAGTAAAGTCGCGTAAAAGTTCGAAGTTAATCGTAAGAGATCAAAAAGAAAGTAGCCCATATATATAGGTATCCTTATATAATACTAGTATCAATGCTCAAGGGAGTAAATGAGAAATCAGGAAGTACGTGATAATCGAAGTGATCAATATTTATACAACGGTGGATATAAGGTAAATAGTAAGACGTCATAAGATAGTCGTAAGATGGCGAAATCATAGCCAAGTGTTAAATATTCATTATCCATGTAATAGTAGTCGAGATGCAAAAGAGAGCTTATAAGGGATCAAGGAGCATGCGCGCGCGGATATCGGACATCGATGAAAGACACTTAAAAAATTTCAAAAAACAGTTATAGTCCAGGTTTTGAAAATGACCTAGTTCGCTATAAGTTGAGCTCTGATACCACTCTGTAACACCCCCAAAATCACAACGTAACAGAATACCACTTGGGGTGCTACTTCATAGCATAAAGTACAAGTTACATAAAACGACTCTAAGTGAGACGTTTTGAAAAGTAAACCATTCGATAACTTTTATAAAATATCAGAGTTACAACAGGTCCCATTTGTAATGTAATAGAAAACATTTTTAAAACGTTTGTCGAATGGTACTCAAATTATAAAGCCTTCAAAAATATATTCGTGCGGCTCAAATGCTCCCAATGCTTCACTAGCAAAATAATAACCTGATAAAATACATGCAAAACGTCAACAATAAAGTTGGTGAATTCATAGGTTTAAGTAAAAATAGTATTGAAATAACTTAAATAATGTTTCAGTAAGAAAAGTAGCGTTACAACATTTAAAAGTATTATTTCTGAAATCCAAGTAGTGATTCAATAAATCAAGAAACGTTCAGTAGTGGACCACGAGACTTAAGTAAGGTAGAGAAGAGAAACAAATTCACCAAGTCTAAATGAATTATATATTATTGCTCTAAGCTCATGACACCGAACCTTAACAGTACGCAAACCCCAATCAAGTTTGTGCCCCTTCAAAAAGTTGGATGTTCTGCCAAACACCCCAAAGGATTATTATTTCAAATGTTTATCTGTCCGTCGATTGGTTGGTATTAAGTTTTTGCGTCCGGACGAGGTTTGTATAGTCCCAATCGATCTATTCACACATTCACAGTTCGCTGTAACACTAGCAATTAACGAATCTGTTAAAGGGACTAATGTGTGGCAGTAGTGGGACTAGGCATAATAATCAGGCAATATCTGTATAGCATACAATTTAAAACACTTGAGTCCAATAGTAAAACAAATAATGTGTTCAAAACTTACGGTTTTCATATATAGGAATTCAATGATCTCAAATCATGTAGTAAACAAATCAAGCTTTAATTAAATAGTCATTTAACGTTAAGTAGTGAAATCAATAAGTTTACTTAGTAAAAACGAGCAGGATTCTCACCCCAAAATAGATTTATACAAAAAAACCTAAAAAGATGAAAAAGGTGGGGCTATGATGAACTTACGAGAAACAATTAAAGTACCTGAACGAGAAATTCAAAAGGAAGCTGAGAAGGCGACAAGTCTCACACGCAACCTATTGATACTATTATAAGAAAAAAAAATGCATAAAATGCATAAGTATGTAAAATATATATATTCCGACATATATGAAATCTTATATCGTAGAATCTATGAGTGCGCCAAACTTACTTATTTATACCCACTAAATGATCCACTTATGTTTAACTCTATTTTAACCCATTCCGTCTAATATGTAATTTTAATAAAAATTCCCCATTTTGACCCATTATAAAGATTAAGACATCTAGATGCGAACGAAAGTGAAAGACTAACTTATTAGTTGTAATTTCAGCTTTAGTTAATATATTTTACGCCTAATTATTCTCCATAACCCTAATTGACCATTAAAAAAAATTTCGCCAAGTTTGACTTTTTATTATAAATTTTTCTTAAGTCTGACCCGTCCAAAACGACCGGCTAAATCACATTTTCAAGACTCGGACTCTAAAGCATTTTGATGTAAAATGACGTTTCAGACAACTTTTTAGTTTTAGCCGAGACCCGAAACCCAACAGAATAATGACCTATACATACCTTTATTACGATTCTGCCAGAAATACTAGTATTTTTCTTTAAATAATAGTAGATCCATTCATAAGCTTTTTGACTCGTTAATACGTGTTTTCAAACTTAGATATCCTCGCAACAAGGTAAAACAACATTTTAAACAAACTTTTAGCTTCACCCGAGACCCAAAACTCGACAGAAAATGACGAAAATGCCATTTTCTCAAATCTGCAGCAACTCTATTTTTTTGAAAATATGTAGAATCTGTTTTTAAGCTTTTCGACTCGAGATTAGGCATTTTTAGACTACGAATCCTCATGGCAAAGTAAAACGACATTCTGGACAACTTTCGTGTTTCGCCGGAAGGCCAAAACATAATCGAAAGTGGTCGAAATGAGCGTTGAATTTTTATGCGATAGATTTTAATTAATGAGCAGAGCTGAACTTATACTATTATATATATATATATTGTTGGGACATAACAAGACAAAAGGTCAAAGTACTGCTAAGTAGAAAGTCAAAGTACTGCTAAGTAGAAAGTCAAAGTACTGCCAGTTAAAGATCGAAGTACTGCCGTGGATAAAGGAATCTTAAAGGATTATCATTTAAACGGTTATGTTAGTAATTATCTTGTAACAGTTATTTTAATGATTAGTATTGTTAGTGTTTATGTCATACAAGTACTGTACATTCTACTAGATGTTATCATTATGTTTATAATAGGATTCTTAGGATGAATTACGTATGAAAAACACGAATTATTAGTATTGTATTAGGGATCTGCAATTTAGGCAGATTCAAAAGGTTTATAATACAAATCGTTTGATTAATTTTTGTGTGTTCTTCTTAGTACTGACAACTAGATTCCGCATAGTTGACATGTATAATCAGATGTTCATTAAGGATTATCGTTCCTAAAGTGGTATCGAGCTTGTGTAGAGACTCTGATCTAGAGAATTTTAATCATTCGAAATCTTCAAAACTCATAAAAAGATGTCTGAAACTGACCTATCCTCCACCTCGTCCGTCACTGCACTAAGAAATCCTATGATCAAGTAGGGGGTGTCATATGGACTATGGTCCATGAAGATGCGACAGTATATTGCTTATCACTGATCATTTTCT
Organism: Tanacetum coccineum; assembly: GCA_026074375.1. NCBI lineage: Eukaryota > Viridiplantae > Streptophyta > Magnoliopsida > Asterales > Asteraceae > Tanacetum > Tanacetum coccineum. The sequence continues at coordinate 57,056 of BQNB010017828.1, forward strand.
ATGGGATATCTAGTCTCATTGGAGACCAGCACAACTGATCCTGCATCCTCGTCGCACCAAAAACTTCGTCATTGCTGCCAATCGCAAAGAAAGAAACAATGAGAAACGCCCTTAACATATGCTTTCTGCAATACTGATGACATTGCTTAGTTTTCATGAAGCACAAATTGCAAAACTTTCGTGACAGATAAAAGCAAGATTTGGAGGAAATGAAAGCATCAAAGAAGATGCAAAAGAATCTTTTGAAACAACATTCGAACGTTTACTATTGGATCTAGAGAAAGAAGCTAGGATTCAGCATACGAAAGGTTTCAGAACATTTTAGTTCATGCTTGAATTATATGATGCTAAGTGTCCTTGAGATGGCGAATTGAAGTTTTCTAAGAAGTTTACCATTTGTGTGGCATGTGTTGCTACAATGATTCGGGGACAACCTGGATTGGATGAATTGGAGTTTGATGATCTCTACAAACAAACTTGAAGGGTTGTTGACGCATGATTGAAGGGTGTGTTTCAACTCAAACTCACAAATTATTTTCGGCGACTTTTCTGTCCACTGAAGTCAAAGGCAGTACTTTGAAACAAAGTACTGTTGAACCAGCACATATCCCAAAAGGATATACTCAGGCTGCCTCAAGCAAGGTGCAAACTGCTCCTAACTGTGCTTCCCACTCAGTCGAAATCAAAATTTTACTTTTTTTTTTTTATTGGTCTCCTTTTTTTCTTCTTTGCTCAACAAGCATCTATGCCTACAACTCATGATGATGAAGACCTGTTGCAAATTGATGAAGATGCTATGGAAGAAATTGACATTCGATGGCAAGTGGCTATGATAACTGCAAGGATAAGGAAGTTTATGAGGAAAACAGGAAGACCCATTGACCTCAAGCCAAAGAATGGGATTACTTTTGATAAGTCAAAGATTGAATGCTTTAACTGTCAAAAGTTGGGTCATTTTGCTAGGGAGTGTAGATTTGCTAAATACCAGGAAAACAGAGCAAATGGTCGTCAGGAAAAGAGGATTGTGGCTATTGAAGATTCAAACTCAAAAGCCTTGGTGGCAACAGACAACAATGAAGATATTGACTGGACCAAGGAATTTGATGCTGAACCAGTGACATTAGCCATGATGGCACTGACTGAAGTTGAACAAGATGATTGGAGCATGGAGTTTGATGCAGAACATGTGCACTTTGGACAAGATGGACTTGGTGATTTTGACTGGAGCAACAAAGCTGATGATACACCAGTGTCTCTAGCTTTGATGGCTACAAACTCAGAGGTACCTTACTGTTCCAAATGTAGTAAATCTTATAAAAAGTTGCTTGAAAGTTATCAAACTGAAAGAGACAATTTTCAAAAGGCTAGGACTGAAATTCTAGGATATCAAATGAGCTTAGAGTCATTAGAAGTCATACTTAAAACACATGAAAAGAATGAATATGCATGGGGTGATAAGTATGAACAGATGGAATATGACTTAAAGATAAGGGATTTGAAACTAGAAGAAAAACAAAAGGAACTAGATCAAGCCTTAAAAGAAAGAGATGATTTCAAGGTAAAACTTGAAAAATGGTCAAATGCTTCTGTACTTCAAAATGAAGTCCTAAACAAACAAAGATATTTGTCTGATAAAACCGTGGTATAGGATTGGGGTTGGTCTATAGTGGTATGGATAAGTGACATTTCATCTGGAATACAATTCGGACTGTTTCTTTGTATCCAAACTTTCAAAAGACAAAAGGATTCCATTCGGTACCTCCACCAACAGGTACTATCATACCACCTAGGGCAAATGTCTCTTTTATAGGGATAGATGAACTAGCCATTAGAATAAGGTCCTTATCAAGAGAATCAAAGTTAGTCAACCAGAAATTGTTTTAGAAATAAAGTCAATAATTGAAGAGTGGGTTGATAGTGATGATAAGAAATCGTTTTAAAACTCTTCAGAAATTTCAAATTGATGAACTGTTTTAAACTCAGATAATAGTGAAAAACATCTTTCGAAAACCATTCAAGAGGTCACCTAGCTTCAAAACAGATGTTGGTCAAGGATCTAGGAAAAAGGGTCTATGGGCACATAAGGGGGTAAATTATGTTTTGTTATGTTACAGTCTACTCACCAATTCAAAGGATTGTAATCTCGATGAAAGAACCTTCAAACAAACTCAAAACTCATAAAACCTAAGGAACACAGGTCACAGGGGTCAAAGGACAGTGTGAACAACATCAAAGGGTGAACCATAGTAATTTCTCAAGAAACTCTAGGTACCCACACCAAAGGAGGTCTTTTATCCCATCAGCAGTACTTACAAGGGAAGGGTTGAAAAGTACTGCCAGACCAAAATTGACACGAACAGTACCTTCAAAAAGTACTGCTAATGTGTTTTATCAAGGTACTGCTAGACCAAAAGTACCATACGCAGTACTTTCACAAAGTACTGGTAGACCTTATTATCCAAGGATGGATAATACAAGACCTAAAACCTCAAGTTTTTCACCATCATCAAGGTCTTTACCACAAGATCGCCTCACGTCCACAAACAGACCCAAGAAAAGTGTGAAATCAATCTGGGTTAAGAAAGGAAGTACTGTTGGATCACAAGCAGTACTTCCACAAAATATCAAAGAGAGTGCCATGATCAATCAAAACTTGGAAACCAAATGAAGCGTTATCTAGATTCTGTGAATAAGGGATAAAGATCATACACACTCAAGCAATTTGAGTATGTAACTCCATTAGGGGTATCCAAGTCAGTTATGACTTGGGTCCCTAAAAGAATCTAATTCTTTAACTTGTTTGTACAGGGCAATCCAGAAGAAGATCTCAAGATTTGCTATTATTGACAGTGGATTGCTCTGGAAGTATGAAGTAGACAAGGACATGCTGTTTCTGATTTAAAGAGTTAAAGGGTGGTTATGATGGCTTTTGGGGGAATATGAACTATTAAGGAGGAAGTAATCTCAGGATTAAAGGAACCATCAAGACATCTTGCATAGACTTTGAGAAGTAGCTATGTACAGAGGTAGCTTAAGTTAATCTCTTTCTGTTCTCAAAATTGTGATAAGAAGCACAATGTCCTCTTCACTGACAAGGAGTGGTCTTATCTTATCTCCAACGTTTAAGTTTATTGATGAGACCCTGGTGATACTTCGAGCTATCCTATTGAAGAAAGATGTACTACAAACCTAGATCTAAAGAATATTTATTCTTTGGTGGTAGTAAATTGTTTGGTTGCAAAGGAAACCAAAGGATGTAGCTTTGTCTTATGGCACAAAAGTTTGGGGCATGTCTACTTTCAAGAATAACAACAAGTTGTTTAAAGGAATATGGTGGTTAGAGGTTTACCTTCCAGACATTAAGCTTGTATTCATGTTGGCATGTAGAAGGGGTAAAACAGCACAGGGCTTCTCTGCCAGAAGATTGAAGAATGAACTAGTCAGAGTACCTCTAGAATTGCTCATATGGATTGATTTGGACATGTTTCAGTAGAGAGTGTAAATTGGTAAGAATTACTGCTTGGTGGTCACTGTTGACTGTAAGTAAATTCAGTTGGAGGTTTTTCTTGGGCTTACAAGGTGTACGACATATGATATGCTTCATGATTTGATGACGGGGTTGAAAACAAGCTAAGACATAAAGTGAAGACCATATGGTTCGATCCTTTGTGTCATGGAACAGAGTTCAAGAATCAACTATGATGAGTTTGTGCCAAGAAAGAATCAAGAGAGGACATATAGCATTGCAAGGACTCCACAGCAAAATGGTGTCGCAGAAAGAAAGAATAGGACTCTCATTGAAGCTGCTAGAACTATGTTAGCAGACTCCCTTTTACCTATTCAATTTTGGGCTGAAGCAGTCAATACTGCTTTGATGTGCTTATAGAGTTTTGATGACTAAACTCAAATGAAGGACTCCTATGAAATTTGATGGGAAGATCTCCTAACATCAGTTTCATGAGACCTTTTGGATGTCCTTTGACTATACTTAATACCCTAGATCAATTGGGTAGTTTGATGGCAAGTCAGAAGAAGGCTATTGTTGGGATACTCTATACGCAAAAGGTTTTAGAGTATATAACAGGGTCACAAGAAAGGTTCAGACTATTTCATGTAAACTTTCTTGAGTATCAGAGAATTCAAATAAGGAAAAGGTTCCTGCTGGCTGTTTGATCTTGAACTTCTAACTCCTTCAATGAATTACATTCCTGTAAGGAAAGAAAACTATGCTGATTCAGGAGGACAAGAAACTGCTTGTAATGATGTTGAAGATTTCGATGACCAGCAGTTTATTGTTTCATGGTCCAAGCATTAATCCAGGTCAGAATAATGCGTTCAGAAGGAACATTACTGCTGCCAATGTAGTTCCATTTTTCCTCTGTCGAAACAAGCTCTACTATGTGAGCTTGTGACTTTGATGCATCATGAATCTTTGCTAAAACTTCATATTGATGCTAAAGGAATGCTTTTGTAAAAGGAAAAGAAGGAGTATAGCACTGAAAAAGGGAAAAAGAGTGTGTCGACAGTACTTTCACTCTAAGTTCTGCTATCTACTACCTCCTCAAAGTACTAGGACAATACACCTACAAGATTCTGATGTTGATATTCCAAAGATGGTGTTTTCTCATACAAAACTCTTTTGATGATGGAAAATACAGACCCGTAGGATGTTTGGATCGGCTGTCTTAATACAACATGGTTCCTACCCATTGATGTCTCCTATACTTCCTACACTTTAGAAATTTCATAAGATTCATCCTCAAAGTCAAATTATTGGTAAAAATAATGCTGGGATTTTCTCACTAGAAGAAAAGCTTAAAGAAATGTGCTTCTGATTAACATATAGCCCTCGCTGTCTTTTATATCAAAGCAAAACTAGAAACTAACACAAAAGATCAACAGACCTGCCTGTTTGCTTGTTTCTTATCTCAAGAGGAACCCAAGAAAGTCTCTCAAGCTTTAGCAGATGAAAGTTGGGTTGAAGCGATGCAAGAAGAGCTGCTTCAATTCAAGCTACAAGATGTTTGGGTATTATGTGATTACAGATGGCAAGCGAGTGATTGGCCACTAATGGGTTTTTAGAAAACAGAGAGAATAAACGGGGTACTATTATCAAGAATAAAGGCTACGACTAGTTGGGCAACAAGGGGTACAGGACAAGAGGAAGGTGTGGATTTATGATGAAGTGTGTGCACCTGTGCTTGAATTGAAGCAAAATCAGACTCTTTGGGGGCCATATTTTTTTGGGACATCTTTCATGGGCTTTTATTGTCTATCAGAATGGATGTCAAAGTGCATTTTTATATGGCAATATCACAGAAGAGGTGTCGCAAACAACTCAGCTTTTGAAGTTTGCCTTTCTAACAAGTCTACAGAGTAATCAAAAGCACTTTATGTGCTTACATCAAGCCCCTAAGAGCATGGTATGAAAGACTTTCCACTTTTCTTTTGAAGCAGGATTATAAGAGAGGGGGCTATTGACAAAAAATTGTTCATTAAGGAAGGTTAGAAGAGATATCATGTTTGGTACAAGAGTTTATGTTGTTGATATCATTTTTGACAACTAGTTTCTATGGTGAAGATTTTGAAAAACTTATGCAAAGGATTTCAAGAGAGTTCAATGGGTGAACTCACTTTTTTTTTGGCTTCAAAGTCAAGCAAACTTCTGACTGGTATTATTCTATGTCAAGAAAATTATGTGCAAGACTCTTATAGCATACAATATTTGACTTTAGAACATAAGCCAACATCTATCCCAATTGAAGCTCATCAATCTTTAGGAAAAGTTGAAGAGGGTGAAGAAGTTGACTGTCTATCTTTATAGGTCTATGTTTGGTGTCTCAGTGTAATTTAACGCTTCAAGACCAGACAGTAATGTTTGCTGTTTGTCTAGTGTGCAAGGTTTCAAGTCACTCCTAAAGGTTTTCTCACTATTGCTGTAAAAAGATTTTTAGGTAACCTCAAACATCAACCAAAATTGGGTCTATGTATTCACTAAGGACTCTCCTTTTCAATTTAGAAGCTTATTTCAGTCAGTGACTATGTGGGACAATCATGTTAGACGATCATACTTCAGGAGGATGTCAATATCTTGGAGAGACTGGTCTCTTGGCATTGCAATGAAAAAAAACAAATGTGGCTATATATCTACAGAGGCAGAATATGTAGCAGCTGTAGTGTTGTCGCTAGGTTCTTTGGATGCAAATCTAACTACACTTGATTATGGATCTTAACTTCAGACACTGAAAATCATATAGACATTGAGAGTACCTATGCTTGTAATAGGAATCATGTTTTTCATCAAAGACCAAGCAATATTCAGTTTCGACATCACTTTATTGAGGGATTGTTATGAGCAGAGGCTTAATTAATGTGGTCACGTTCATTACTGATGCCAATGTAGCAGATTTAACTCACCAAAGGCTTTGACTGGCAAGATTTTAACTTCTTGGTGGTAATTTGGGATGTTGAATGAACCCATAGCTTACATTGAGGGGAGGCATCAATTGTAAAAGTACTGTGTACAACGTGCAAGTTCCTGTTTTGGTTAGAATGGATCTTTGGAAGCTCTATCGCTACATTTGAGGGGAGGATATGAATGATTGTTCAGAGGTTTGATGATTTGAAGAGATATTTTTGCAAAATTGCAGGGTTGTGGCTGACAAATTTGAGTTGGAAATCTTTTTAGTTGAAAGTACTGCTTAGCATACTCAATAGTTACGCTGTGTCTTAGAAAGTATGCTTAGACAATAAGTACTGTTCTAACGTTATATCCGTCTAACGGGTCAAACATACGTTTTTGCGCTAAAAACGTATTTACAACGGTAACTTTATAGTTATCCAACGCAACCTATAAATACTCAACTGAATTGCATTTTTCTCTCATTTTCTCTCTTTTCATTCATAACTTTTTAATTACAACCTCGACTGCACATAATTCAAATTTCCTATCCAATGGCATATATTAGCACTGTATATACAAACACAACATGATTGCTTGTGTGGAGAAGACGGCGCAGAATGCTGATTTTTATCAAATCATCGATTATCTCACTGGATGCTCAATTAACTACTCTTTGTTAGTTGATCCTGATCTAATCGGTCCATGGCTTCAACAATTTTGGGCTACCGCTTCTCTCAGAGTGATCAATGACGTACCTCACATTCGCGCCATGGTAGCTGGCAAAAAGATTTTGATTTCTGAAGAAACCATTCGAGCTGACCTACTCTTTGATGATGCACATGGTGTAGATTGCTTTCCTAAGCAAGTTATTTGGGACTTGCTCAGAGATATTGGCTACGAGGGTAATTTAGCACAACTTACTTTCTCTAAACCTTTATTTAGCCCTCAGTGGAAGTATTTGGTACATGTCTTACTTCACTGTCTTAGTCCTAAGAGCACTTCATGGGAACAATTTGGGACAAACATCGCATCTGCTCTTGTAGGTCTAGCCACAAATCAAAAGTTCAATTTCTCCTTGATGATTATGAATGGGATGCTAGGACATATTTCCAATGGTACACCTTTTCTTATGTATCCTAGGTTCATTCAACTGTTTTTGAACAAGCAATTAGAGGGAGTAGCCAGACCTCAGGATTTTATACCATCAGTTACTCTTCCCTCTAAGGTTTTTACTTTTATGAGGAAGCATAGTCCTAAGTTCTCATGTAGGATTACCTTGACTCCACCTATGTTAGAGGTCGTCACAGCATTGGCAGCAGAGGAGGAACATAGTACTAGTCCTCATTCTAGGGCTGCGAGTTCTGCAAGGGATGCTCAAGGTACCCCTACTCAAAGTGCTGCTCAAGCTAGTATTTCCCAAGGTACTGCTGAAGTTCAAGGTACTGATAACTCACAAGGGACTGCTGACGTACAACGTACTGCTGACTTCCAGGTTCTCGGTGACACTCAGGTTGCTACATATCTCCTATATCTCCTAATGATTATACTTCCCACATATGCGTCTCAAACATCTGGAGGAGTGGTGAGGGACTTTTGGATTTATATGCTTTGAACAGGGAAGTTAAGAGACTCAAGAGGCAAACCCTTTCTCAAGCTAAACAGATTATCAAGCTCAAGACCAAACTCAAGATATTGTCAAAGATGGTACAACCAGTGGTCCAACATCACACTTTTTGGGTTGAAAGTCAGAAGCATAAGAAAAGAAGAAAGAAACGAAAAAAGCAAAAGAAGACAGGGTCTTCAGTCAAATTGGGATAGAATAAGAAGAGGTACTTAGTCTAAAGAGCACTATGGTTCAGTTGATTTTACAGCAGAATACTTTCTTTGTAGATTTTGTTGACAAAGATGCTGCTGTTACTCCTGACTTGGAGAAGAAAAAGTGACGAGACTGAAGAAATGATTATGAGGAGAAAAGGGCTTATGATGTTTAAAGAGTGGAGATATGAGACTGGTTTAGAGGCGTTCAAAAGTATGCTAGACAGAGGTATCTGTTACTCCAAGGACCCTAAATTTTGATGATGAAGCATGTCCTTCAAGCCCAATCCGTCCACTCAAAATATAGAGCCTGAAGAACAGTTTAAAGTTGATGAAGTCTTGCTGATATTCTATGCCAAGAGGTTTATGCATTCTTCGTCCCATACAAATCTCAATCCTCAACCTCAACACCCATCTCAAGAAAAAAAGTATTTCCTGCTGACCCCGAAAGATAAAGGCAAAAGGGATTTGGTATGAAGAACAAAGAAGAAATTAACTCTTCACATAATCGAGCTTTGGAGACTACAAATGATGAGGAAGTTGCTAGAAAAATTCAAGTTGAATGGGATGACGAACAGAAGAAAGAAAAAAGATTGGAAGAATTGAGGGAAAGCAAAGACCAAAAGTCTACTTTGAAGAAACTTCCTATCTTGACTCAAAAAGGAATCATATGATGAACTTTTTAAAAGGTCAAGGATACAAGAATTTGCAAAAGCTAAAGTATCCACAGATGAAGGAACTGTATGACAAAGTTCAAGAATCTATTAAAGACTCCTTCAAAGATTTTATTCCAATGGACTCAGAGAGAGAAAAGCAGATGTTGAAGGAAAGAGATGAAAAGAGACTCTTAAGGAAGAGAAAAGCTACAATTTCTGAAGAACAGCCATCAAAGAAGCTTAAGTTGAGAACAGAAACAATTGATGAGCTTAGAAACTATCTTAGGATTGTAGACTTTGAAAAGAATGCACAAGATAGAGAGTCACTAGAAGGAATCTCCATGATTACAGAGCTCCAGGTTATTGATTCACCTGATGGAGAGTATCTCATCATTCACAGAGCGAATAATCATTTCAGGCTTTTGATATACTTTATGGGACGTATACTGTATAATCTTAGATAGACAGGATTTGGATCACTTTACGAGTTGGTCAAGATATATGAGCACATTCCTCTTCCAACCGGTTTAGGTTTGATATTCTAAGGTGATTAACAACTATTTGGGAGGACGGCTGAAATCAAGGATGAAGGACTTTCTGAAGAATCAAGAAGATTGGGAAATGTTAAGATGGTAGACTTAATGAATTTCAGGAGTGCCTTACTCTAGAGTTAGAGGTTTGGTCTATGATTCATATGCTGGCTGAAAGAAGATAATCATCTATCAAGAGAGTTGATGATAAAGGATGCTGGATCATGGAATGGAGGTTGAGACGGAAAGTGAGATTCCATTGCATGAGTGATAATCTGTTCATTTTGTGTGACAACTGAGATGTGACAATTCTTTAAACAACTGGTATGATATATCAATATTTTTCTTTTTATTTTATATCTTATTTTGATAAAAAGATTTAACTGTGGACAAGCAGTACTTTATTCAAAGTACTATAGTTTAAACAACTGGATACCTTGTTGAAAGTACTGTTAGTTAAAAGGTTGTTTTTGAAATATTGTGAGATTTGAGTGTGCAAAAGGTTTAAGGCACAAATATTTGAAAATCAAACTGTTTTAAGGGATTGAGTGTTGGTTAACCACCACACAACAAATGGTAATCAATTCACCATATCTCACAGATATAAGAATTGACTAGTCCAAATCAAACAGTTTTGGTAAAGACATCTCAAATTTTGGGATTGGTTGACAATTTACAAATTATAGGTGATCAATACCACCATAGTATTACACTGAAATATTGGTACTCCTAAGCAAACGGCTTTTAGGTAAAGAGAACTCAAATTCCGTTGATAGCTTTAATATTTGCTCAAAACTATATGTCTTCTCAATCCACCAATGTTTTATTACTGAGAGTTGACTTAGTTTCTGACGCAATACGGCTACAGGTAAAGACTTATCAAATCCGTTTATGGTTGTAATGACTTACCTAAAGTCATATAGTATTCAACACACTATGATTAATGTTCTGAGTGTTGAAGTGGTTTTCAGTTTACCATGGATTATTACCTTTTCTAGGTACCAAAGAACTGACTAGCCCAAGAGTAAATGGCTACTTGGTAAAGGCTCATAAAAACCATTGACGTTGTGAGAAGACACGTTTGTGTGAAGAACATCGGTTTGATGCTAAGGACAAAGAGGAAGTGTTTTAAGTTCATAACAAGGGGTTTAGGGTGGTTACATTTCAAGAAGATACTCAAACAAATTGTGTACAAGATACTGCTTAAAGGGATGAAGTTAAAAGATTAAATGCTTTAGTACTGCTTTATGTCAAGACAGACTGATGCTGAACAAAGAAGACCAACTATCAAGAAACTTGAAGTCAAGCAAGTAGAATTCAAGTTAGGGGAGGATTGTTGGGACATACAAGACAAAAGGTCAAAGTACTGCTAAGTAGAAAGTCAAAGTACTGCTAAGTAGAAAGTCAAAGTACTGCCAGTTAAAGATCGAAGTACTGCCGTGGATAAAGGAATCTTAAAGGATTATCATTTAAACGGTTATGTTAAGTAATTATCTTGTAACAGTTATTTTAATGATTAGTATTGATTAGTGTTTATGTCATACAAGGACTGTACATCTACTAGAGGTTATCCTTATGTTTATAAAAGGATTTCTAGGAAGACATTAGAAACACACGAATTATTAGTATTGTATTAGGGATCTGCAATTTAGGCAGATTCAAAAGGTTTATAATACAAATCGTTTGATTAATCTTTGTGTGTTCTTCTTAGTACTGCCAACTAGATTCCGCATAGTTGACAGTATATCAGTGTTTCATTAAGGAATATCGATCCTACATATATATATATATATATATATATATATATATATATATATATATATATATATATTCCAAACTTCAATCGGCTATAGAATCTTCGTTTTTAAGAGTTACGGGACGTTTGTGCGATTCCTTCCGTTCGAAGCTTTAATGTCCCCTAACATATTTTTAATCCCAAAATTAGTTTTACAAAGTTTAACTATGCCAAATACGGCTCTCTAATTTTCTGCACTACGTAGGTATTTTTAAACCCCATAAAAACTTCATGTTGTAAAAAAATAAAAAAGGTGTTTGTAGTGTTATTTAAACAAGGCCATAAAAAATAAAAGAGTGTTTAGTTTAATGTTTTGTAGGAGCTAATAAAAAAAAGGGTGTTTGGTTTAATTATTTATATATATTATTTGGTGTTAAAACATTTAGTTAAAGTATTATAAAGGGTAAAAGCCATAAATTACCAACGTACTTTTTAAAATTTACCGACTTGAACCCTTTACTTTTTTATTAACACCGAAACCCCACGTATCTTTCAAATTTTTAACCGACTTGAACAAAACATTTGTACCGTTAGTTATTATGTGACAACGTTAGTCCATTTAGCTAACGATCGCTTTGCATCGTTAGTCCTTTAACAATAATTTTCTTTATTTTTTTACGTCTTCGTTCGCTTTTTTACGTTTTCGTCCGTCTTTTTACGATTTCGTCTGGTTTTTTTACGTTTTCGTCGGTTTTTTTGCGTTTTCGCCCGTTTTTTTACGTTTTCACCCGTTGTTTACGTTTTCGTCCGGTTTCTTACGCTTTCGTACGTTTTATTACGTTTTCGTCCGTTTTTTACGATTTCATCTAGTTTTACGTTTTTGTCTGTTCTTTTACGCTTTAGCACGTTTTTTACGTCTTCGTTCGTTTTTTTATGTTTTCGTCTGGTTTTTAAAAATCTCGTCCATTTTTACGTTTTCAACCGTTTTTTTACGTTTTCGTCAGTTTTTTACGTTTTCGTACGATTTCAACCGTGTTCGTACGATTTCGTCTGTATTTTATGATTTTTTTCCTTTTTTGTCTGTTATTT
>BQNB010017829.1:0-67291 GCA_026074375.1 Tanacetum coccineum
AGCAATAATAAAAAGAGATTACAAACTAGGTTTCATGCAATCATAAGCAAACACAATTAAATTTAGCCAAGCATGTTAATTGAAAGTGATAAACACGAAATCAAATAACACATAGACATAATGAATGATTAAATAAAATAAAGACTTCAATTCAATTAAACATGGAGTAACAATGAGTTCCATAGGGTTAGAGAACCCTAAAATTTGACAATGCCAGCTACTACAAAGGTTCTCCCAAGGTTCGACATGAAAATATGAAAAATAAAGGTTTGTGTATATAGACTTTGGGTTCTGACGGCGTCACTACCGTTTCCTGACGCTGTTAGCCCGTCGAATCTTCCAAAGGGTTCTTCTTGTCGGCTATTGTGACGCCGTCAAACTTCGTGGCGACGTCGTCGCTGTATGATCCTGACGGCGTCAAGGGAAATTTCTGATGTCGTCCCCACGACCTAAGAAGTCACACTTTTTATTAAAAACTTTACTTTCTGGGCACTTTGGTGAAGGCATCAGAATGGAAGTCGTAAGCTTAAAAAGTTGTATTCGTGTCCAGTTTCTTCCTAAATTAAGCCCAAGTCACGTGTTTTTTCTCCAAATGCTTCCAAATGCTAAAATATAAAAAAGGAACGATTAAGTATAATATTTGGGCATATTTGCATGATTTAGGGGTTAAATGGCCTCAAAAAAGTGCATAACATAACACCTCATCATGGGTAACCACTCATTTTAGGTTACCGCATATCCGGTTACCCTCCTAGTATGGTTCAGTTTCGGGTAGTAAAATGAATTACCCACCCCGCGATGGATAGTTCAAATCTTCCAACTAAACGAATCGAATCGCCCATGAATACCCCTACTGTTAACTGAGGTTCAACTGATCAGTAGAAGATTTGTTCCTACCGAGGACTTGAATCACAAAGGTCATCAAGAGCCTCCAAGATTCAATAAAGGGGTTCTGAATCACAACACTTGCTTGCTCTTTTACATTCCTTTCATCATGAAGGTCTAACTTTAGAAGTTCAGCTTTCATGACTTCAGGTTGAGGAAGAGCTTCATAATTTCCATTGTTATACTTAAGTCTAGTGGTTTAACAATAGGTATGATATTTAAAAAATAATGGTATCTTACCATTCTTCACTATGAACATAATGACTAACACTTTTAGGGATTTAGGTTCAGATTCATCAGCGGTTAGTTTTGGAAGTTCAATGATGTGCCAAAATGGAACGTCGGGTTTTTCATTTATAAAATTATACTACCTAGACTATTCCTACACACTAAAGAGCAGTATACCCAATTGTGTAGTAATTTAGTGATTGGTAAGTACGAGTGTCAACTCTAAGAACGGTGTGTATTCTCAAGTTATCTAATTGAAATGGCAATCAACTTAAGAAAGCAACAAATTACGCGTTGTGGTTCAGATGTTTAGTGAACCTAGATTATCTATGAGATGGTATAGTGGTAAACAACTAAAAAGGGTGAAAGCATTTACTTAGATAATAATCTAAGTTCAATTATTATGATCTTGAGTGCAATGTCTTAACACAATCTTAAGAGAGGCATCAAAAGTCTTAAGGCTCAAAAACGCATCCTCGCCTAACCTATGGTTCTTGAGTGGAATGAACCCGCAAAAGGATTGACCTATTCTCAGTTCACAGTCATTAATATTTCCTACTAATCTATTTGATATGCTTTAGTGTTTCTGATGACACCAAATAATGTCTATTTATAGCATCATTTATCTTAGCTAAATTGCTCGTTCTATATTATTTTATGCATGAATTGGTACTTAATTGCTTATATTTGTTATTTGTAGTAAATATGGAGCAATCGGTGAGGTTTAACTAAAAGGCACGCATTTTAGAGCTTAAATGAAGAAATGAAGAATCTATTATTCTGACAACCAATACGCCGTATCCATCATGGAAGATACGGTGTATCTACGCCTGAACTTCACAAGCAACCACGAAGATATAAATATCAATACACCGTATTAATAAGGTGTAATTTTATATACTTTTTTGGGGTCATTTAACCTCTATAATTATGAAAAAATGCTTAAAATATGTGCTTAATCTTTTCTTTTTGCATTTTTAGCATTTGGAAGACATTTGAAGGAAATACACGTGACTTGAGCTCTATTTTGGAAGAAACAGGACAGGAGTACGACTTTACACCAAAAGAAGGCTTGAAGAATAAATCACAGATGGAGGAGACGGCGTCAAGAATACTTGTGTTGGGAATTATAGATTTAATGAGACAAAGAAACAAGTAATGAAACAAAAGGATCAAAATCATCATTAAAGAATTCTACAAGCTGGTGGAGAACTATGGAAGATATTTTCAAAGATATTAAAAGATGAAGATTCTTGAAGATCTCCTTAAGAAGATAAAGATAACAGAAGATATTCCTTAAATGTTTAAATGATTTAGTTGTCTAATGTTTATCTTTATTTGTAAGCCTTGATATCTCTCTATATAAAGAGATTCATAGGCGTGTAGTTTTATATATCTAGAAAAGTATGTATGTGTACAAAAGATACAATGTAGACGTCTAGCTAGTTTGTGTGGTGTAGCCTCAAGGATCGTTGATCCCTGTTACAGGTGGTAACCGATCTATACTGGTCATATAGATTTGAGGCCTGGTGGAAACGTATGGTAATAAAACCTTGTTCAAATATCATTGATGTTCTTTATTTAATTCCGTTGTGCATATTGTTATCTTTATTATTATTCATCCTAGATATAAGTTCTAAACAAACTAAGCTTAAACGATCTAAAGAGTTCTATCAAACTCCACAATTGGTATCAGAGCCATGAGGCTCTTGATCTAGGGTTTACAAGGTTTTTAGTGTCGAATTTTTAAAGAAAAAGAAGGTTCGAATTTTATGTTTTGGCTACAAGTGAAATTCGGTAATGTTTATGAATTTCTGTAAAGAGAAAATTTAGTGAAGATGAAGAAATCAGAAGACACAAGGAGATCAAAGAAGTATGGGGTTTACAAAAACTGAATAAGGGTCTGAATTGATTCAAAGGATTCAAATCATCTAGGGTTTTGCAACAAGTGATAAAGCAGCAGGTCTCATGAGATACAAGTTGAAATAACATGTATTAATGCTAATTTGGACGGATTTGTGACAACTTTGTGACACACAAAAAAGGAGTATCCTTAAACAGTGGTTATTAGTATTGCTGAGATTCGTAAAGAATAGTGTTGCTTCTATACTTTTTACTGCCAAGGTCATCACGTATTGTGCTGCTGTCCATAAAAAGGTTTTCTGGTTCGTGTTTGGCGGTGATGTTGTTGGATATGGATGCGATCTTATTGAATACTTCATAATTATGGTTGTCATTGGTAAGTCAATGTGTAAATTAATGCTGCTAACGATTTTGATCAAAACTGCCAATATACACTTAATACTGCTGCTAGTACTCGTTAATACTGCCCGTTATACGCTAGTACTGCTGTCTTTGGTTAGTACTGCTAGTTATGTGTTAGTGCTGCCTGTTTTCACTTTGTACTAAATAAACTAAACTTCCAAAGGTAGCTGCTTTTGTTTGAGTTCAAAGTGGTTTTTATGTTACTGTTTAGTGCTATTATAGAAGAAAGATAAGCAGCTGTTACATGTTAAGGGTCCTGGAAACCTAATTACATGCTTACTTCTCCTATTGGCGCTTAAAGTGACTTAATGCTGCTCAAATACATGGTTTATGCTGCTGTGATTTAATTCATGTGTATTAGTACTGCTAGGTTTAGCAGTTACTACTGTTGGACATAAACCAAAGTTAGTACTGCTTTGTGTTTGATAGTACTGCTTGGTTTAAGGGGAGGATTGAATACTGCTGGCTTGTTTGTCTACAACAGTAGTATGTCAAATGTTAATATTGTTGTTAGTACTGCTTAGCATTAGTTTAAAAGGAAGTTAATACAAATGTTGATGACTATTTTTTGATTGTATCATCAGACTTCAGGACAGTTCATGGCTTGGGTTATCGAATGGACACTACACTGTAAACACCCCCCAAATTGGGTCGAGGGGGGAAAAAACTTTTTTTAAGGGATCTCCGGGGCGTGTTACTTCTCAAATCTATAACACAAAGATCATTATAGACCGACCAAAAAGTCGTTTTAAACATGAATATATTCGGATTTAACAAATATTTGATTCAATAGCCGAAGCTTTACTTGTTCCTTTTTATTTATTACAAATGTTTACTGGTTCACATCCACATGAGTTTCCCAAAAACATAATACAACTTATCTTTAGCATGCACTCCAAAAACAAAATCACCAATGTATCCTTGGCACCTTATGCTTACTGATCTCCTAAAAAACATTGCTTTAAAACGTCAACAATAATGTTGGTGAATTCATAGGTTTGATAAATCATAATATGCAGGACCGTAAGACTTTCCCCGTGATAATGCAACACATGCAGACCTTCAGCAATACCTGATTACTGTTATCCTAAGTCCAAATGACACTGAAGCTCAACAATCTCTCGCAATTATTATATTATTGCTATTTCTGCCCGATTAGTGTTTAGCCCGAAACATCCCTAATCCGGACAACCTAACGTTCGTTCCCGGTGGATAGCTAGTTCACCCCGAACGGGGATGGGTCAATCCCAAATAGATCTATTCATAACATCCGCGCTCATAAATTTTTAAAATAAATTTTTTCCCCCACAATACATCTATGCAATTGACAGTTCATGATAATGGGCTCAACTTGGTTATCGCTACTTAGGCAAAAACACGTTATCATTATAAACATATACCACTTGCATCCAATTTATAAATCAAAGCATGGTTTCCACTCCAAAGTTTTAAATATTGAAATAGTAAAATATAAGGCAGTATGAAACTCACCTGGACGTTATGATAATCAAATATCACAGACTATTGCGTCACCAAATCGTAAGGTGCAAAAACCCAATTAATTAAGGTCGTATAAGTACCAATCACTTGGATTAATAACATCATATACAGGTCTATGTTAGTTACATCATACTATCGTACTGGGCTATCATAATTAAGAGGTCATTGTAGTGACGATGTGGGAGCTAGGAACACTTTAAATCGTATATCCAGCACCGTCGATTCGCCACCCGAAGAAGCCTTCGTTATGAAACTCCCTAGTAATATAGTACTTTGAATAACCATATATAATTCTATACTGCTAATCACCATCTAATTGTTTTGGATAATTGCGTTTAATAAGTTTAAAACGTATATAATTACCGTTGTAGTATAACATCGGCGTAACTTTCGCGTTTTAAGCCTCGATTTTGACGTTTCTTATTTCCCACGCTTTTGCTATATAGGTCGAGTTATCATTAATTGACACTTGTCATATTTTTGATCTCTTGAATAAACAGTACTTTTATGTTCATACAAGTTATAAATTCATTTTTATAGTTTTAGTTATCGTAAAACGTAAACGTCGTATTTTATTCGTTATAGCTCCGTTTTTAGCGATTCTTTTGAGCACGTTCTCGTTATTGAAAATTCTATCAATTTATAAGGTTTACAAAATAAAAGTTTCTGTCATGAATAGTGTTTTTTTCTGTTCATAGTTTATAAAGTTATTTTTATAAACTTTTAATTACCAAAAACCCGCAAAATTCATAACTCCTTCATTATAAATTGAAAAATTATGATTCTTATCATTTTAGAATCCTAAAAATGTGTTTTATTCGTTAAAAATAACCAACTTGCTATTTTATAAGATTTTTATAAAAGTTATTTTATAAATCCGATTAATTAACGTATAACTCGTAATTAGCGTAACTTTTTCGTTATTTATCCGTTTGACAAGTTTCTTACCTTTTCGGAATCGTTACGAGATGTAAAATATTTATAAAACATAATATCCACTGTTTCAATTTCGATTCCAAACAGCCCCTTAATATCTATATATTAACTTATTTATTAAACTTGTTTTATATACTTTTTAACTAAGTAATTTTCATAAGTTTTTCCCACACTCTTAATATACTATATCTTATATATCATATAGTCCATGTGTTTTATTAAATTGTCCATTTGTCCATGTCATTAAGTCCTTTACATAATTTTTAAACCATAATCTCCATCAAGTAATTTCTTACTACAAGTTCCATCCATAACCACTTTTTCATCATTAACCATAAGTGTACAAGTCTATTTACTTCTTTATGACTTTTTTTAGGGTAATTTATCATGACTAAAAGCTCATTAAAAAATATATTTACTAAGAAAATATGTTTACAAGTTAAAACATATCCTAATGGTGATTCACTACATAAAACATCGAAATATAACATATTATCTATAGATGAAAAGTTAAGGGATTTAGATAACCTTAAGAGATGTGTAGGATGATGACAAATAAGTGCTAAACTATTGTTAGACTTCTTAACACAAAGATTATAACCAAGAAAACCCTAGTTTCCAAATGAAAACCCTAATCTTGATTTATTGCTTCAACACTTGATATGGATTGGGTTTTAAGGTTGGTTTGAGCCGTGGGTTGGCTAGAGCACAAAGGAGGAGTTTTTGTGATTTTTAGCTAAGTGTTTTGCATGAATGAACTTCTATCTCTAGGATACATGTATATATAGAAGTCTTTGGTCAAAAAGTAAGCATTAGCTAGTCAAAAACATGGTGAGGGTTTTATGGATCTTGGTTGAGTCAAGGAAACAAAGTATGGTAAGGTTTAATGAGATGATATGGTACAAATACCTAGTTGAAAGATCTATTTCATTTTTCTTGTATAATATTTAACAAATTCGTCCCATGTATGATATATATGATATATTTTCGTAACTTTTATGTATTGGGTATAAAAGTAAGTATTTGTTGAAGCGTAAAAAAGTTTTGGTAGTTCCTGGGTATGCCTAATGTACTTTATCGCGATACGTAACATATTTTACGTACCGATTTAAAATAAAATAAACAATGACCATAATTAATTCTCAAAATAATTATTTATACTACTTGATTGATGTGTAAACATTAATCGTTTGTACGCAACTGTTTTCAATTGAACGCTAATTTTTTTAGCTTACGCGATTTAGCATAACATTTACGATTTAGAAAACGTCGTACAAACATAAGCGTACATTGTGGATTTATCGACGTCGTCAATGACTTGAAAACACAGGGTGTTATAGGACTTCCCCGTTAAACGAGCTTCTCCTCAAGGATCACGGAGCAGCACTTTGACCGACGGTGCAGTCTTGAGTGATGAGGTGTGGGTATTTCTTCTTGAATTGGTCTTCACGTTCCCATGTGAACTCAGGACCTCTCTTGGAGTTCCATCGAACCTTAACTAATGGGATCCGGCTTCGCTTCAACCGTTTAACTTCACGGCCCACTATTTCTACTGGTTCCTCAACAAAATGAAGCTTGTCATAAAGATGAAGGTCCACTCCAAACGGAACGGCTAATGGTTCGTCGGCATGACACTTTTTCAGGTTGGACACATGGAATGTATTATGAACTCTGCTCAGCTCTTCAGGAAGCTCGAGCTTGTAAGCAACCTCTCTGACCTTTTCTAACACCTTGAAAGGTCCAACATACCTGGGGTTTAACTTTCCCCGTTTTCCAAAATGTACGACCCCTTTCCAAGGCGAAATTTTAGCAAACTTTATCCCTGAATTGGAATTCCATCGGTTATGCCTAGATCGGCGGAACTCTTCTGTCGATCACGAGGGCTTGCATCTTTGCTTGATCTAGCTGATTTTCTAGTGGTCTCTTGAATTAGATCTGGACTGAGGATTGAGCTTCTCCAATTTTGGTCCAAAAACGAAAAAGTTGTGAACGACAACTTCGACATTATAAGTGCTTCGGGAATGGTAGAGGCCTTGATGCTAGCGTGATAGCTATTGTTATATGAAAACTCGACTAATGGCAAATGGTTAACCCAACCCTTTCCAAAATCGATCGCACAAGCACGCAGCATATCCTCGGGAGTTTGAAGGGTCATCTCGGCTTTGCACCGTTGGTTTGTGGTGGTACACAGTTTTTTATATCCTTTTTAGTACCAAAAAGCGTTCTGAAGTGACCTCCAGAAATTTGATGCGAATCTCGGGTCATGATCACAAATGAATTGAGACAGGTATCATGTCTCCGTGGGACCAACACCTTTAGGTACTTCTTTGCAAGTTTATCCAAAGGATCAGTCTTTTCAATCGGTGTTAAAGATCGCGATTAGTGTGTCGGGTCAACAATCCACCCAATTGGTGTCGTAGCTTGCAGAGTCTTAGGAAGCTTCGTAACTAAAATCCATAGTGATGTTGTCCCCTGCCATTCAGTATCTTGGGTTTATACCAACAATCTGATGGTCTTGATGTTCAGCCTTGTCCTTTTAGCACAGGTCAAACACTTGCTAACATTGGTGGCAATGTCGGCTTTCTTATTGGGCCACCAATATAGGCTTTTCATATATTGGACATCTCTGTCAGAACCCGATGTATAGTAGTTACTTTGATTTGTGGGATTCGTGTGATCAACCGTCGCAAATCTCAATTACCAATGTAGCCAAACTCCTGCAATTGAGGAATAGGGTTCCTTCCGCACGGGGTTCAACTTTTTCCGTCCTAATTCGCCTTGGGATTTGCGTTTTCAAACCAACATCCTCTAACATCTTCATCATTGTCGTTTCTCTGGTTTCGTGCTTCAGTCTGAGCATTCAAGATTTGTTTGGGAAGATCCAAACTAATAGTCATAACTAAGGCTCGAACTCTTAACGGTGGTTCTCGTTCTTTCCTGCTCAAAGCATCAGCAACGACATTGGCTTTTCCCGGGTGATAACGAATATCACAATCATAATCACTTGAGCAACTATGAACAGCAGGTGTCTGTCTCATGTTTAGTTCCTTCTGATCAAGAATGTGTTGTAAGCTCTTATGATCAGTGAACACTGTACACTTGGTTCCGTACAGATAGTGCCTCCAAATCTTGAGAGCGAACACTACTGCTCCAAGTTCCAAATCATACGTCGTATAGTTCTTCTCATTAATTTTCAACTGGCGTGATGCATAAGAAATCCCCTCTTTGCATCAACACAGCGCCCAAACCCTTCTTTGAAGCGTCGCAGTATGTGATGAAATCTTCGCTTCCCTCTAGTAAGGCAAGGATTGGTGCACTGCACAACTTTTGCTTCAACAGTTGAAAAACTGCTTCTTGTGTATTGCCCCAAACAAACTTGACCTTCTTTTGAGTAAGCTTAGTCATTGGTTTGGCGATCTTTGAAAACCCTTTAATGAATCTTCGATAATACCCAACAAGACCTAAAAATTGGCGAATCTCCGTTGGTGACTTAGGAGATGCCCAATCTTTATATGATTCAATCTTGGCTGGATCCACATGAATTCCTTCCTATCGGATCCTGACAGAGGTGAACTGTACTTTGAGGAATCCAAAATTCACACTTGAAAATGTTGCATACAAACTCCTTCTTTCTTAGCAACTCTAAGATTAGCTTAAGGTGCTTTTCGTGTTCTTGCTTGTTCTGTCGAATAAATAATGAATATTGTCAAAAAGACAATCACAAATTTATCCAGATATTGTTTGCACCACCCGATTAATAGGTCCATGAAAACTGGCAGGTGCGTTTGCTAACACCAACGGATAACTTGAAATTCATATGGCCGTAACGAGTTCTGAAGGCAGTCTTCAGAATGTCTTCTTCTCGAACCCTCAGTTGGTGATATACCTAACTTGGTGACCTTCGAGTAGACACTGGAACTTGAAGCTGATCAAATAAATCATCAATTCTGGGGAGTGGATAACGGTTCTTCACTGTTAGTTTGTTTAATTCCCGATAGTCAATGCACATCCGGAATGATCCATCCTTCTTCTTGACAAACAAGACCGGAGCTCCCCAAGGTGAGGAACTGGGTCTTATAAAGGACACTTTGTCGGACAACTTTTCGTTGCTCCGATAACTCTTTCTTCAGAGGCAACAATCGGTAAGGTGCTCGCCCCTACTACAGGTGCTACACCAGGTACCGATTCAATTTGAAATCCACTTGTTGAGTCGAGAAGACCCGGCAAGTCCTCAGGAAATACTTCAGGAAAGTCTCGAACTATTGGTACGTCCTCAAGTCGCTTCTTCTCTGACTTGTCTTCAACCTCCTTTGCAGTAACATGTGCCAAAAAGATAGGAAATCCTTTTTGCATGTACTTCTGCGTTTTAGTGCACGAAATGATATTTAATCGTGTCGCATTTCCCTGGTTACTTCCGTCACCGTATATGATTAAGGTTTCATTTCCCCAAGGAATGCTGACAATCTTCTCGGCACACACAATGACCGCTTGGTACTTTGACAACCAATCCATACCGATTATAGCATCGAAACTACCAAGTTCTACAGGCATTAAGTTTATGTCGAATGGGTGATTTAGTAAATTCTCTAATGGCGAGCAAATTCGATAGCGAAATTGTCATAGGGCGACTAGTAATGTGTCTTGGCTTCTTGGCTTATGATTTGGTATAAGATGATGCCAACTTTATAGTAAGACAGAGTGAAGGTCTGCTTAGTTGATATGGTTACTAATTCGATTTCCAAAAGTAAACGCGTTCTATGAATACGCACACAAAACATGATATAAGTAGAAAATTGTTTCCTTAACAAGAGGTTTTTAGAGTGACTACTCTCAGCATGGCATGGTACCTTCCTGAATTATACATAGTTGATCAGGCCATGTATAATTGAGGACTAACGATGCATTGCTCATTTTCATCAAAATAGCGTTATAATTTCATGATATTCGTGAGAGTAGTTTGTAAGAGTAAATAAGGAACCTAAGTTAATATTGACGAAATTCTCATAATACGATAATTTGATAGATAATTTGAAATCATTCGTACAACTGAAATTTAAGGGAAATACAACGAGAACTCCTAAGGAGATAAAGTCTAAGATAGTTTCAACTTAGGATTTATTAGGCAAAGCGAGACAACTTTCTCTTTTAAGCTTTGATCTCATCTTTAATGTTGTTAGGGTCTTGATCGGTTTCCCCTCCTCTTAAGGCATGCACCGCTCCACGTGCTCCAGTACCTCTAGTTTGGTTTTCATGGTTTCGGTTCTTTTGCTCCGGGCAATCACTCCTGCAGTGCCCTTGATTCCCACATTCATAGCAATAGCCTCGATAGCATTAGCCACTCGCTAGGCTACAACCTGCTCAATTTACTCAACACTCATCCCTTGATTAACAGTTGTCATCATTTCTTGAAAATCACAGGGAACAAAATGTATATGAAGTTTCATCCACAGGAAAATCATGACACTCCGTGATCCCAACATATATGTAAGGTGAGACCACGTTATGCAGAGATATAAGATAACGGCAACCATGGCGTAAATAAATACCCATCATACAGTAGCATGATCATAACCAACAGCGTAGGTTAATACTTAATACATCGTTTACATGAGTAAAAGAGTACAAGCTTTTTATTAACACTACCAACCGAGTATTACTCAAGTTTAGTGGGATATAATACCAAACAAGCTACACTGACAAATCCATTTATCTATGGGCCAGGGTGCTTCTCAAGATTCTAGATGCTAGCCTCTTATGTTATCTTTAAGTGACTTAATATTCTTTGGTGATGATAAAGGTAGTGCAGCAGCAACTCAGTAATGCATGCCTCAGTAGATGGTGATCGTGGAGTATGGTATTAAATAGACATCCGTACTACACGGGATTTGGTCTCAAAAGACAAGATGATATGGTGTGGAGAGGTGGGTGGTGTAGAAGCAGACTTATCAGTCTCAAATGCCTCTGTATTCTCAGCTTGAGTGGACAGGATCATCTGTAGGTACAGCAGAAGGGTCGGCCGAAGCTAGGTGCTCCTCCTCCTCCTCGTCCTCCTTATCCTTCTCAACATCATCATCATCGTTGTCATCATCAGATGACTCATTATCATAATTGTCTCATCCGTCGGCAAGATGGTCAGCAAGATCCTCCTCAGGGTCCTCCTTATCCTCTTCCGGATCGGAGTCAGCAATGTAGCCTGGTGATAGGGCTGTAGGTGAGTAAGCAACTTTAATAAAGACACTTTACGAAAATAAGCACTTTATAAGCTCCAAAAAGCCGATTTAGCTGCTGATTGCAAAAAGGAGAGATGTTTTGGAAAGCTTATATGTTGCTTAATCTGATTCCAAAAAGATTTTTCAACCAAACACAACTTAACTTAACTCAATTTGCATCAAAAAGTGGTAAACTCCAAAATTTTCCTAAATAAGCTAAAATCACCAATAAGCCAAACTGAAAAGTGGGCTTTTGGAAATAAGCTCACTAACGAGTCCTTATTAAGCCCACCTATTCACTTTTTTAAATAAGCCACTGAAATAAGCACAATAAGCACAAAATGGAACAACAGTACTAACAGTATTAACTACCGGTACTAACTTGGAGTTAGTACCGCTAGCTTTGAGTTAGTACCGCTAGTTCTAAAAACCTCTTAAAGTTTTCAAAAGTCATTTTATTCAAGCTGATTTGATCCTAATTTGTTAAAAACAGATTATCAAATGACAACTTAAGGTACTTATGAGCAGATTTCAATCAGTGATAAGCACTTAAATAAGCTAAATTAATCTAACAGTATTAACTACACATGCTGCTAGTGTAACACCCCCAAATTGGGTCGCATCGGAATAAGGGTCCTGGGCGTGTTACTTCTCAGATCAATAACACAAGATATATATAGAACGACCAAAATGTCGTTTTAAAACTGATACATTGGATTTAACAAATATTTGATACAAATAGCCCGAAGCTTTAACTTGATCCTTATTATTATTACAAAGATATTGGTTCACAACACATGAGTTTCCCAAAACATAATACAACCATATCTTTAGCATGACTTCCCAAAACAAAATCACCAATGTATCCTTGTCACCTTATGCTTACTGATCTCCTGAAAAACATTGCTTTAAAACGTCAACAATAATGTTGGTGAATTCATAGGTTTGATAAATCATAATATGCAGGACCGCAAGACTTTTCCCGTGATAATGCAACACATGCAGACATCACAAAACCAGATTACATTTTCCTAAGCTCATGACACTGAAGCTCAACGATCTTTCTTACAATAATAATATATATTGCAATTTCTGCCCGATTAGATGTTCAACCCGAAAACATCCCTAAATTCGACATGCTATACGTTCGTTCCCGGTGATAGCTAGTCACCCGAACGGGGAGGTCGTTTCCCCAAATAGATCTATTCATAACATTCGCGCTCACATAATGTAATTAACAACTACATCTATGCAATTGACAGTTCATGATAAATAAGGGCTCAACATGGTTACATCGCACTTAGGCAAACATGTAAGTCAATCTAAAATATCCACTTGCATCCTATTTATAAAACAAATCATGTTTCCCCACCCCATAGTTATAAAACATTAATCGTAAAATTGGGCTATGAACTCCCTTGAGAGCGAATACCAAGTATATCTCAAATAACGCGTCACGCAAATCGTCAGATGCAACCTATTTAATTTAAGGTCGAATAAGTACTAATTACATTAAGTACTCTTACCAAGCATAAGTCTATATAGCTAATCACCATCTAAATGTTTGAGTGAAAACATGTTTATAAAAATTTAGACGTTTATAAACATACTTTTGGTAAAATCGACATAACTTTCACATTTCTAATCCGTTTCTTGCGTTTCTTATACCCATCTTTTCATATTAAGACGGGTTATCGATATTTGACATTTTTATAATTTTGATCCCCTGATGAACAGTAACTTTTACTGTTCACATCAGACATGGGTTTTATTTAAGTTGTATTTGTTGTCGTAAAACCCGTAAATGTCGTATTTTATTCGTTATAGCTCCAGTCCGATTTTGACGTTTCTTATGCCCATGCTTTCGTATTAGGACGAGTTATCATATTTGACATTTTCATATTTTTGAACCTCTATGGAACAGTACTTTTACTGTTCACGGCAGTTATAGAGTATTTTTATAGTTTTAGTTTATCGTAAACTCGTATTTTATTTCGTTTTTTTATTAAAATTAGCTCCGTTTTTAGCGATTCTTTCGAGCACGTTCTCGTATTTGAAAGTTCTATTTATTTATGAGGTTTACAAAAATAAATATTTCTGTCATGAACAGTAACTTTTATAAAAATAGTTTTATAAACTTGCGAAATTCATAACTCATTCATTTTTAATTGAAAAATTACGATTCTTATCATTTTGGAATCCTAAAAATATGTATAATTTGTTAAAAATACCAAACTTGTTGTTTGAATAATTTTTATAAAAAGTTTTTATAAAAATGCTTTTATAAATCTGTTTATTTATAGTATAACTTGTTTTTACCATAACTTTTTAGTTATTAATCCGTTTGACAAGTTTCTTACTTTTTCGGAATCGTCATGAGTCGTATTATTTTATAAAAATATAAAATAAATATATTTTTATACACTTTGGACATAAAAAGATTTTGGGGTGACCTATTAAGTCCATTTTAAGAACCTTGTTTTTATATTTCTACTTTAATAACAATACCACAAGCCTTATATTTATTAATGACATAAGTGTGACCTTAATAACGAATCATAAGTCCCTAATTATCCTCATATTTAACCAAATTTACAAGTCCATATTAACACGTTTAACCCTTAACTTTCATAAGTAACCTTTTTACTCCAAGTTTATACTTAGCCATTTTTACATATAAACCATAAGTGTACAAGTGTATTTCTTCCAACATGACTTTATTTTAGTGTTCAAGTAACATGATTAAAAGTCCATAATTCACATTAATTATGTCCAATTGCCATCTTTTACTTGTAACATATTATGTAACTTTATAAACCCTAATTAATACATAATCATTTTTATGCTTAACCAAGAGTGTAAATCACTTATGTGTCCATTTTAACATGATGTCATTAACATCATAAGATATATAAAAGTGTACATTATGATGACAACAAGTAAAAACTCCTTTTTACATGATCAAAATCCTAAATGGTGATTTCACTACATATCATCATATATACACATAAAATCATGTTTATGAAATAATGAGAGTTTTAGATAACCTTATATGAGATGTAGTATGATAGAAAACAATATCTAAACCCTTCTTTAGATATCAACCCAAAGTTAACACGCCTTAGAAAACCCTAGATTTCTTTAAAAACACATAGCTTTCTTCCTTTTTTTCTCAACACTTGAAAATGATTACCAAGGCTTCAAAATACTTTTTGAGGTATCTTAGAATAAATATGAGAGGTGTATGCAAATTGGTTATATAAATTTTGTATGGATGGTTTGTAGATATTATCTTGGGATTTTGGGTCAAGAAGGAAAAAGGAAGATAGGTTTTTGATTTTTATCAATGTGGAAGTATATGTTTTAATTACCTTGCAAAAGGAAGTATTATATAATATAAGAGATAGAAAATTTCAAGTAACAAAGACCTAATGGTTCAAATGTCCTAATAATGGGTGGGGGGGCGGCATTATAGTGCGAAAAAGGGGAAAAAGTGTCAAAATTAAAAACTATGCAATGGTTAGGTCTTTACTAACTATCATATGTACATCTACTAGCCCCATTAATGTATATGTTTTCTTGTCACCATAAAGTTGAGGTTATCTCATGATAATAAGGAAGATGTTATAAAAATATCTAGTGATTTATTTGCATAAAGAAAGAAATGAGATACTTGCACTTTTAAATAATGAAATATAATTGATATACGATATTAAAGAGTATATTTGCAAAATGCATGTCTTTTTATTTCTTGTATATGAGGCGTCCTATATATATAGTGTGGGTAAAGTTTTATAAAACTTTTGATCATTGGAAATAAAAATAGGCATTTGTTGAAGCGTTAATAAATTAACGTGCTTCCGGTTACGCTTAAACGTACTTTATCGCGAAACAAATATAATTTGCGTAACCGATAAAAATAACATAAACAAAGAAAAGACCATAAAGTAATTCACAAAATAAATTATGTTAATACTTGATTGGATGTAAACGCTTAAATCGTATTGAAGCCGTTTACATTGAACGCTAAACTTTTTAGCTTACGCGATTTTTACTTAATACAGGAAATTACAAGCAAATGCACGATACTAAAAATAAATAATAGATTTATCGACGTCCGTCAATAGCCTGATAACACAGAGTGTTATAGATAGTACTACAGAGTTTTACAAATGATAGAAATGAAATGGTTAGAAACCAGTTGGAAGTTGCTACTATGCAAGTGAATGTTCGGTTTCTTCAACAACTTCAACCAGAATGGTCAAGATTTATGACAATAGTCAAGCAGACTCAAGACTTGGATAAGGAATCATATCACGAGCTTTTTGACATTCTAAAACAGTACCAGGAAGAAGTTAATGAATTCCATGCTGAGAAGATAGCCAGGTTGTGCAAATCTACTAGCACTTGTTGCTGCTGCTCAACAATATCCAGAACCTTATTATCAAGTACCAAAATCTCACAAATCATATGCACCACCATTAAAACAATCATCTTCCACCAGATATCATGTATCTACCAGACACACGGGCAAAGAGATATCCAAACCAATCACACCTCTATTTGAGTCAGCTTCTGAAGAAGACAGTAATCTAGAACAAGCTCAGAGAGATAAAGAGATGCAGAAAAACTTGGTACTCATTGTAAAATACTTTAAAAAGCTCTACAAACCTACCAACAACAACCTCAGAACCTCTTCAAACTCCAAAAATAAGAAAGTGGATACTACTCCAAGATATGTGAATGAGAATCATACTGGTCAGTTTAGGAATCAGAGGATAGTGACTGTTGCTGGGGATAGGGAGACTATAGGCAGTCAGGTAGTGTAGCAGACTGGGATACAGTGTTTCAATTGTAAGGAATTTAGGCATTTTGCTAAGGAATGCAGGAAACCAAAAAGGGCAAAATATTACACTTATCATAAGGAAAAGATGTTGATGTGCAAACAAGCTGAGAAAGGTGTTCAATTACAAGTAGAGCAAGCTGATTGGCTAGAGGATACGGATGAAGAAGTCGATGAACAAGAACTAGAAGTACATTATAGTTTCATGGCAAAGATTCAGGAGGTCTTACCTGCAGACTCAGGATCTGATGCTGAGCTATTAGAAAAGGTATAATACGATGTTGAATATAATGTGTTTGCCAATAAGAGACAGCATTCTGAGTAACCTGAATCCATTAATAACACATGTGTGGTGGAAAAGGTTGGTAGTAATGTCATTCCTAATTCATTAAATATGTGTGATAATGACAATCAGGCTGACCAAAATGCTAAAGAATGTGATGATAAGCATGTTGTGCTTGCTAAATTAATTGCAAATTTAAAACTTAATACTGATGAAAAAAAAGATTCAAAATCAATTAAAGAAAGCAAACACATCACTCTATCATGAATTGCAAGAGTGTAAGTCTGCACATGAAGAGTGCAAATCTAATCTTGATGAATCAAATAAACCTCAAGATAGATATTTAGTTGCATTTCATGATAAAGAGGTTGAGCTTGAGAAGTACAAAATTTTCAAAGACCATACAATTGAAAATGACACACTTGAACATAAATTAAAAGAAACTTTAGGACTATTAGCTCAAAAAGAACATGACATAAAATAAGGTTTGAAACTAAAAGCATATGAAATTTCTGTTGTCAAAGAGAAAATTGATGAGTTAGTCGAACAAAGTCTTTTAACAAAATCAAATTATGAAGGTCTTCTCAAAGAGAAAAATAAGGTAATAAAGAATTTGAAACTTAAAGAAGGACACAATCTTGACAAATTGATTGCGCTGGAAAAACAACTAAATTTTTTGAATGAAATTGTTTATAAACGAAATCAGTCAATTCAAACCATTTATATGTTAGCTCCTAAATGTTCAACATATAATGGAAGACCAACTTTTGCATCTGAAAGCAGCCATGTTTGTATGAGACCTCATATGACAAAGATGATCTTGCAAACATATTTGCCTGATAGGGATGAAATCTTGACTCTTAAACAAGAGAGTAGATCAAAATTTAATAAAGACTTAGTGAAACCATATGACTACACAAAGCAAAATAGTCTTTAGAAAATTTTAAACCACCATCACGAGAATATCTTGGTCAGTTAGCACATGCAAATGAAATTCGAAAGACAATGTAGAGAAAATCTTTTGGTAAATATAAGCCACACATTGTAAAAAACATAGGTTTTCTACCTATCCAAATCAATAAGTAAAAGTAGACAAGCATATAATGTAATGATGAATAACATAAATCATTTTAAAGAACTTGTTGATCAAGATTGGGAAAAGCATTCTCATGATCATTTTCGTTCACCAACTGCTCATGATATAGAAATCCTAATTAAGACATTTTTGATGCCTCTTGCCCTAAAGACACAGAATGACAGTTTCACATTTGTTCATGAACTTAAGCAAGAAATGCATGATGATTTAACGTACGTTGAATCCTTTGAAAAATAAATTGACGAACTTGAATCTGATAAAGCAAAATTTTCAAACATGTATGATATAATTCTGCAAGAGTGTGTGTCTAATGATGTTATGTGTTCTTATTTGCATTCGTTATCTGATTTAGATGCTCACATTGAATTGCAATGCTTATATCTTCATAAAGTGAAAGAATATGAATGTCTTGCACAAAAGCTTTTGAAACAAACTGAAACTATTAGTAAAGAAGTTTATACTGAGCTTTTATGAAGTTTTGCTAAATTAGAAAAACACTCGATTACTCTTGAACTTGCTTTTCAACAATGTCAAGAACAAATGAAAAATGACACAGTTTGCAAAGAAAAAGCGTCAAATGTATTTCTAATAGAACGTGAACAATATTTCAAAATACAAGATTTGAAAGCTCAATTGCAAGACAAGAACAATGCTATGAGTGAGTTAAAGAAACTCATTGAGAAATGCAAAAGAAAGTCTGTGGAAACTAAGTTTGATAAACCATCTGTTGTTCGACAACCAAATGCTCAAAGGATTCCAAAACTATCAGTTTTAGGCAAACTAACTCCTTTTTCAGACTATCTTGAGAGGAAAAGTTTTTCAAAGACAAAGTCGGTTCCCAAAACTAATGTGTTAGAGGGTTTATCAAAACCAGTCACTACACAGATTTTGTCTCAAACAGCAAGGCAAGCTGTAAGAAACACAAATATGATTAAACCAGACATGTATCAAATTGACACTAGGACAACACAAACTAGAGCACCACAGTTGCCTTAGAATTCTAGGAATACTAATCCTTGCGTGTCTACCTCTACAGGAGTAATTCATAGAACTAATGTTAGTAAACCACAGCTTAGGAGCACTCAAATAAAAGATAAGGTCGTACCAAACAATAGTCAAGTGAAGTTTAAAAAGACTGAAGTAGAAGATCACCATAGGATTTCTAGTATTTCTACTAAAACAAAGTCTGTAACTGCGTGTAATGACAGTTTAAAATCTAGAACTTCAAATGTTAATGTTGTTTGTGCTACTTGTGGAAAATGTGTGTTTAACTCGAATCATGATGCTTGTGTTTCTAAATTTTTGAATGACGTGAATGCTAGAACTAAGAAGCCTAAAGTAGTACCTATTAGTAATAGACAACCCAAAAGTCAAGCGAACAAATCTATTACAACACCCCCTAAGAAAACAGCTGCATCAGAATCCACTATCCAGAATTCCAAGAGTTCATATAGGAAGCTGTATGAGAAAACTAGTAAGGCATGGAAATGGTGATTAGAACAATAATTCCCATCGGGATATATATGGGTTCCTAAGACAAAAATGAAATGGGTGCCTAAAACTAAGAATGAAATTGTGAAAAAAGAGAGTTAGCTTTGCCATAGATAATGCATCTAAGATAACTAATGTCTTGAAACTCACAAATTCTTTAGGATCCAATTTGTCAAATGTTCCATCGTCCTCTAATTTTCTTACAGATTGTTCAACTCATCCTATTCATTGCTGACTCTGGATGCATAAAGCATATGACGGGCAATCTAAAGCTGCTGTGCAATTTTGTTAAAAAATATATGGGTACCGTTCGTTTTGGCAATGATCAATTTTCCCTAATTCTTATCTATGGAGATTTGGTTCAAGGAAATATCACGATCAAAAGATTTTATTACGTCGAAGGCCTCAATCACATTCTTTTCTCGGTTGATCAATTTTGTTAGAGATCTTCAAGGAAACGAGTTACTCACTAGTAATCATGGATCTGATCTCTATATAATTTCTCTCCAAGAAACATTTTCATCAACTCCAATCTATTTCATGGCTAAAGCCTCACCAACTCAAGCATGGTTATGGCATCGAATACTTTCTCACATTAACTTCGACTACATCAACTTGCATTCAAAGAAGGATGTCATGATTGGTTTACCAAAACTGAAATATGTCAAGGATCAACTATGTTCCTCTTGTGAAGTAAGTAAAGCAAAAAGAAGTTTATTCAAGACAAAGGCTGTTCCAAGTTCCAAATGACGGCTAAATTTGCTTCATATGGACTTATATAGTCCAATGCGGGTTGCTAGCATAAATGGGAAGAAATACATTCTGGTTATTGTAGACGACTACTCCATATATATTTGGACTCTATTTCTAAGATCCAAGGATGAAACACCAGAAGTTCTAATGATTTGCTCAAGATGATTCAACGAAATCTTCTAGCCCCAGTAATTTCTGTTCGAACTTATAAAGACACATAGTTCTTAAACAAGACACTTCATGCATACTTCAAAGAAGAAGGAATTAAGCATCAAACTTCTACTCCTCAAGAAAATTCTTTCGTATTCGTTTTTAGGTAAGGCATTGTATAAACCCATTTTTGCTTCATCATTTTTGGAAATTATTTTCTTGTGGTTCACATCAAAATTTTCATATGAAATAACTATATCTTTAGTATCTTTGTCTTTGGTGGTAGGTTTATAGTTACCAAGAGCAATAATGTACCAAAGATCAATATCTTTAGATTTCACATAAGTTTTAAAACGATTTTTCTAATATATAAAACAATTTGCCTCGAATAGAGGTGTCGTTGGCATTAGATGGCCTTCTTTGTAGTTTTTCCGATCCATAATCATTTTAAAGTTTTAAAAACAATTTATTTTTAAAAACTTTGGTAAAAATGGCTATGATACCAATTGTAGAAAAACTAGAAATAGGGGGGGGGGGGTTGAATAGCTTTTTTGATTAATTGTTATCTTTTAAATCTTTTCGCAGTTGAAATTTTGTATTGAACTGACTGATGTTGATCTTGGTTTAATTCAAATATAAAAGTAAGTAAAAGAAAGAGTTAGAGAGATATAACTAGGACACAAGTATTTATAGTGGTTCGGCTACAAGCACACCTTCCTTGCCCTACTCCACTCCCCGAGTCACCTACTCAAGAGTTTGTTAAACACTAGTCACCAATCTCCTTTTAACCGGCGGAGAAGCCTCACAACGATGGTTACACTTCTTTAATAATACAAATCTAAATAGCGGATTCTACACATGATAGAATCGAATCAACACAACTACACTTGATATATAAATGATGAATGGACTAACAACTATAAAGGAATGATCAAGGCTTAGCAATGTGATCTTGAAAGAGTTATGGAGATCGAATGCAAGGTACTTGGAACTTGATCGTCTCGGATGAATGCTCGATAATTCCCTTTTTGAAGTAAATTACCTACAAGAGGCTGAGAAGAAATATGCAAGAAGTAAAGAGAAAAATCAATAGATAAGAGAGTATTTCTTAATGAGAAGGTGTGTGAAAACATAAGAAATGGCTTGGTATTTATAGCCAAAAATATTACTGTAGCCCGGTTATGCCGGTGCCATTGGAGAATGGAACCGGCAGCTAAAAACAATGGAACCGGCCAATAGTAACCAAATCCAAATTTTGATTCTTAAGATCTTGAAAAAGCTTGTGTAATCTTGTGAGATTTTTCTTGGATTTGCTGCATTTGATTAGGTCATGCATGATGTAATTAGATGGGAAATTAGAAAACATTTTTGTGTATAATTTTGGTTTACATAAAATAATGTATACACATTTTTATGTCACTTTGTGTTTTTGTGAAAGCTTGTGTTTTTAGAGAGAGTTTTTGCATAATGTTACTTCAAGTTTTGTCATCAATAAAACAATGAAGATCGCGGAATAGAAATAAGCGTTTTTACCGGTTTATTTGTATTAACAATCTCCCCCTTTTTGTTGATGACAAAACCCAAAGTTTAAAATTGATTAAGAGCTGGTTATTACTGAATTTTAGTTAGTTTTAATCAATTGGTCTCTTCTCCCCCTTTTTGTCGAAACAAAAAGATGGAATAGGTTAGTCCATATTTCCTGAGAAATGGTCAACTCCCCCTTGAGAGGTGCATAGATGTCTGCAAAAAATAGGTTAAATAGAATGGGACATACTCCCCCTTGCTATGTGAGTACCTACAAAGAAAAGTTAGACAGCCAAAAACTAAAAGTGTCTTCTGTAGTACCGGCTAGCCGGTGCTGTTCCTGTAAAGGAACCGGCTTGTTATCGAACAGAACCGGCTGACTAAAAAAGTCAATGTCTACGAGATTTAAACAAGAAAAATGCTCATATGACAACAATAGATAACATTCATTTAAGATAATGAAACATTTAAAGATATTACATTAAAACAACAAAGAGCAAGAGATTCTTAACGAATCAACTATTTTATTCTAGCATTCTAGGCCTATTTCTAGTAATTATGCGCGAGAACATTTAGGCGGTCAAGAATGTGATTAAGAATGAATCTCACTTCACTTTGGAAGTTGTCGACACTCTAATTATCTGTAGCTAATCTCACTTCTCTTTGGAAGTGTCGACGAGGACTTGAGATATTTTTTTTTTTTATTTTGTTCGTTGGCAATGTTCACAAAACATTTCATGAGTAAGCATGGTAAAAGGATTGTTGGGTCCTAGTGGCGGAAGTGGTGGGACGTTAGAAGGTAGATTTAGTAAACATTACGGTGGAAATGGTGAGATAGGTGGTTTCATGTTCGGAGTGGGAGAAGGAAAGGATGAATCAATGGGTGGAATAGGAGGTGGTTCGTTAGCTAGACGGCTCAATGGTGTCAAATGATGGTCAATTAGGTGAGATTGGTTGTTACGGGTGGAAGATCCTCGAAAGTTAAGAAAAAGCTTGAGGAGAGGCAGGCGGAGTAGAGAACAATAGTTTAATTAGGTCAAGATTGATAGCTAGAGGGGATGTGAGTTTTGAAGGTTGAGTCAGTGTCGGAGGTGGCGAAGATAATGGTGGAGGTGTTGACATATGGAATAGAAGTTTTGGAAGTTGGGATAGTTGGTGGAGGTCCCGATACATAGTCCGATGGAGGTGAGAGAGGTTGGTAGGAAGGTGATGATGTCCTCGGATTGTTAAAGCAACAAGGTCTAACGCTTATTCGAGCGGTCCTTTTTAGGTTATTTTTGTTATCTTTAGGCATTTTTGGAGAAGAATGATGGTGAAGAAAAATGCAAGAATCAAGTCCTATTTATAGAAGGAAGTTTGAGGTGATTTTAATGCATTACTTGTTGGTTTAGATATAAAACAATGATTAGAATATTCCTTAGGTCAACTTCTACTATTAGGAGTTAATTGATGTGACAAGGAGGGAAAATTTGAAAAGGATTTTGTGAAATTCGTATTATTTTTTTTAAATTATACTGTTCAGGCGGTTCTGCCGGTGCTATTTGACGAAGGGCATCGGCTTGAAAGACGAATGGCACCGCCAACCTGAAAACTTTTGAAGAAGAAATTTTCATGATATGTTAGAGGTGCGGTTTTTCTCGACTCAGAAGTGAAAAATTAGTTTTATAAGAAAAACCCTAAGCCTCCTTTTAATATAGCTATAATTGAACGTGTTTGAAACGACATATTGACCATGTGTTTCGTTGAATACGTTCAAGTAGCATAGAAAAAAAAATTATTTGTATTAATCAATAGAAAATGTATTGACTCAAAAGAAATCATTGAGATTAAGCGTTTGGTTCCATGAGGCCAAGTCCTAGTCTGACAAGATTGAAAGGTTCTCTTTTTAAGAGGTTTGGTTAAGATGTCGGCAATGTTATCTTCGGAGTTGACTTTCTCTATAGTGAAATTTCCTTTTGACATTGGTCCACTAAGGAATGGTGACAAAATTCTATATATATGGTGGCAGAAGTGAAGAACGCATTTTTACTTAGGTCAATTGCTCCTTTAATGTCTCAAAGAACGGGTATATCATCTAACTTTATAACATAATCCACCAAATCTTGTTTCATCCATAAGGCTTGTTGGCATGCTTTTCCGGCGGAGACATATTCAGCTTCGTGATAGAGATGTCTACAGGCAGTTAGGTTTGCTTTGGAGAACCATAGGTAAGATAACAACCCGCGAATGTACATACACATGCTTTTGCGATCGACATAGTCTCCTGCATGGTCGAATCGGCATAGATGATATTCAAGCGGTCCTTTGGGATACCATAAGCCTAGATGGGATGTACCTTTGATGTATCAAAAGATTCTTTTCACGGCTTCAAGGGTGGAATTTTGGGCATCTTAAAATGGACGCAAAGACAAACGCTAAACATGATGTCCGGGCGACTGGCCGTTAGGTAGAGTAAACTGCCAATCATGCCACGATATTTAGTGTCGTCAATGGGTTCACCGTCTTCGTACGGTGAGTTTGGTTTGGATGACATGGAGTTTTGATGGGTTTGGAGTCTTAAGACCGAATTATTAAGCATTTCTTTGACATATTTAGATTGGTTAAAGAATATTCCATCTTCGAGTTGTGTTGAATTAGTAGACCGAGGAAGAATTTACAATTCACCCATCATGCTCATCTCAAACTCATCATGCATGATTTTCGAGAAATCCGTTGCAAAGCTTCTGACAAGCTTGAATCCTAAAATGATGTCCGTCCACATAGATTTGGACAATGATGATATGTAGTTTCTCATTTTTATGTAAATAAAGGTGCTATCTACTAATCCCATGGTATACAAGTTGATCCAAAAGAGAAATGCTTTAAGTTTAACATAGACCATCTTGGGTGCTTGTTTATACGAAAAGAGCCTTT
This sequence comes from Tanacetum coccineum, assembly GCA_026074375.1. NCBI lineage: Eukaryota > Viridiplantae > Streptophyta > Magnoliopsida > Asterales > Asteraceae > Tanacetum > Tanacetum coccineum. The sequence continues at coordinate 25,077 of BQNB010017829.1, forward strand.
TTGAGTTGAAAACGGGTGGATTTTTTCAAAATCTATGAATCCAGGGGGTTGAGCAACATAGACTTCTTTGTTTATAAAACCATTTAAAAAAGCACTTTTGACATCCATTTGAAAGAGTTTAATTATGAGCAAAAGCTTAACGCAAGAAGAAATCTTATAGATTATAATCTGCCACGGGGCATAGGTTTCATCGCAATCTGTCTTCTTGTTGATTGTATTCCTTAGCTACAAGTCTTGCTTTGTTTTCTAGATACAATTCCATTTTTGTCAGTTTGTTTTTAAAGATCCTTTTGTACTGATGGTTTGGTTTTTAGAAGGGGGAACGAGACTCTAAACATCATTTATTTTAAATTGATTTAAATCTTCTTGCATAGCCATAGTACAACTTTAGTCTTGTATGGCTTCCTTAATATTTTTAGGTTCTACGAAAGATACAAAACAGAAGAAGTTGCTTTGATTTTGGACTTGAGATCTTAGGGTTCTTTCATTAAGATTTCCTATGACGGTTTCTAGGGGATGAACATTAGAGCTTTTTGATTGTTTGAGATTTCTTTGTTTAATGGTTCATTTTTCCTTGATTTCTAAGTCTTTATCTTGGTCTTCTATGATATCATTTTCAAGAATATCATCATCTACTAATGGTGATGATTTAGGAGGGGAAGTTTCATCAAACTTAACATTGAGAGATTCTTCTACTTTCATGGTTTCTTTATTTATAACTATGTAAGCTTTGTTATTGGGAGAATATCCTAGAAATACACCTTCAATTGATTTAGGATCAAATTTTGTTAGATAATCTTTGGTGTTAAGAATAAAGCATTTACTACCAAATACTTTAAAGTGTTCTAGAGATGGATTTTTACCTTGGAAGAGCTCATAAGGAGTTTTTCCTAGGAAAGGTCTAATAAGAATTCTATTTAGAATGTAGGTGGAGGTGTCCACGACATTACACCAAAATTTTTGAGGAATTGATTGTTCATTTAGCATTATTCTAGCCATTTCTTGTAAGGTTCTATTCTTTCGTTCTACTACCCCATTTGATTGTGGAGTACGAGGAGCCTAAAAGTTATGGGTAATGCCATTAGCACCACAAAAGGCTCCAAATTATACTTCATTATTAAATTCCCGACCATGATTAGTGCGGATTGAAATAATGGGGCAACCCTTTTGAACTTGAATCTTTTTGCTTAGAATTTCAAAGTGGTCAAAAGCTTCATTTTTATGTTTTAGAAATCTTGTCTAAGTATACCTTGAATAGTCGTCGACAATGACCAAGGTGTAGAAGTTTTCTCTGTAACTTTGAACGGCCGACGGACCAAACAAGTCCATATGTAAAAGTTGTAGACACTTAGTAGTTGAAACCATGTTTTTAGCCTTATGGCTTTCGCGTACTTGTTTTCTGACATTGCAAGCGTCGCAAAAGAGTTTTTCAAATTTTAGTTTTGGTAAGTTTCTAACTAGCTCTTTAGATGATAGCGATTGTATAAGTCGCATATTGGCGTGACCCAATCTTCGATGCCATAAGGTCGAAGTATCATCTATTGAGGTTAAACAAAGGGTGTCTTTCGGTGAGTTCCCCATTTTCATTATGTAAAGGCCATTTTTCCTAATTCCTTTTCCTATGGTTATGCCGTCTTTGAGTATTTCACTACCGGTTTCGCTAAATAATACTTTGCACTTTTTATCGCATATTTGACTAATACTAAGAAGATTAAAGCTAAGGTTTTCTACGTGACTAACATCATGAATAGAGAGGGAGTTATGAGTGATCTTACCATTACCGCTGATCTTGCTTTTAGTATTACCACCAAACAACACATTACCTCCGTTAATTTCTTTGTAAGTTGAGAAGAGTTTTTTGTTACCCGTCATGTGTCTCGAACAACCGCTGTCTTTGATCCATTTATCTGGTTCAAGTTTGACCTTATGTTGTACCTATATTCATAGGACAACTCAAGCATTCAGTCCCCAATATCTCATGGGTCCATTAATGTTATGCATATCGTTTGGTCGTCCCATATAAGGGAATGGAGGATAAGGACTCCATTGGTTGTACATAGGTGGTCGAAATAATTGCTCTTGTTGAGTTTCATAATTCCAACCGAATTGGTGATAGTCACTCTTAGGGTACAAGGTACTAGGTCTCCTATGGGTCGTTTTATGAGACGTTTGGATTCAACTCTTTCCATGGCCTTGACCGAGTTTTAAGATTGGTGGCTGTCTGCTATTCTTAGGCGTGCCTAAAATAGACTTTTTGGTTATTAAAACGGAGTCATTTTTCTTTATGATGTTAGATTCAAGCATTTTCCCATTTTCTGCACTTTTAACAAATGCCCGGTGTTGTTCGTCTGAACTAGCCGGTTCTGTTCTCAATGGAACCGGAAATGCCGATTCTACAGAAGGCATTTTTTGAATTTGGGAGACCAAGTTTTTGATTTTAGGGTTGCTAGAGGAAGCTATATTCTCTGTGTATCCTATTCCACATTTATCTTTTGACAGTTTTTGCATTTCGACAATTTTTTGTAAGGATGAACTACTATTTTTGAAACTAGCTGGTTTTAGTTTTAGAGAGTTAATTTCATTTTCAAGCTTGTCACAAACATCACATTTGTTACTTACATATTTGTTATTCTCTAATAGTTCTAGCTTGATTTTAAGTTCATTGTAATTCCTTTTGAGTAATTCGTTTTTAGCCTTTAGGTTTTTATTCTTGTTAATAATCCTAAGACTAATTTTGCAAAGTTTGTCATACTCATTTTGTCTTGATTCATTATCTAAGGATGAGCTACTATAGTAGGGAGTATCGTATAATACCTCGTCTTCGTGTGTCATGAGACAAATTTCTTCTTTATCATCTCCGCTATCACTCCAACAACCCACCACAAACGCCTTTTGATCATTGAAGGAATTATTTGGACAATCACTAATGAAGTGGTTTGGATCGCGACACTTGAAGCACCTTCGGTCTTCTTTCTTGTCTTCTTTGACCTTTCGGAAGTTCTTTCTTGTCTTTTAAAGAACTTTTTGAAATTCCTAACGGCCATTGCATATTCTTCGTCGTTGCTATCCGAGGAAGATACATCTTCATCACTTAAGACTTGTCTTGCTTTTAGGGCAAGAGATTTGTACTTTGCTTTCTTGTTCTTAGCACTTTCCAAGTCCTTCTCAAGTACTACCTCATAGACTATGAGATTGCCGACTAATTCGTCTAGAGATAGTTTTGACAAGTCCTTGGATTCTTCAATTGCCGTCACCTTTGGACGCCACTTGGAAGGGAGAGCCCTTAAGAATTTCCTAACATGATTACGACTTGAAAAGGATTCATCAAGTGCTTTAAGTGATGTAATGATTGTATTAAATCTAGAGAAGGCACAATCTATAGTTTCATCATCGGTTATAGAAAACTCTTCATATTTTTGTATAAAAAGATCTATTTTATTATCTTTAACTTGGTTGTTACCTTGATGAGTAGTTATTAAAGAATCCCAAATATTTTGAGCGGTATCGCACATGAAAATTCTTTCGTATTCCTTTTTAGGTAAGGCATTGTATAAAACCATTTTTGGAAACCATTTTCTTGTGGTTCTCATCAAAATTTTCACATGGAATAACTATATCCTTACCTTCTTTGTCTTTGGTGGTAGGTTTATAGTTACCATGAGCTATAATGTACCAAAGATTAATATCTTTAGATTTCACATAAGTTTCAAAACGGTTTTTCCAATATATAAAACAATTTGCCTCGAATAGAGGTGGTCGTTGCCTAGATTGACCTTTTTTGTAGTTTTCCGAATCCATAATCGTTTTAAAGGTTTAAAATACAATTTATTTTAAAAACTTTGGTAACCTTTCTCTTGATACCAATTGTGGAAAACTAGAAGGGGAGGGGTTGAATAGTTTTCTTGATTAATTGTTATCTTTTCAAAATTTTGCTTGAGACTTTATGTGAAATGACTTGATGTTGATCTTGGTTTGTTCAAATATAAAAGTAAGTAAAAGAAAGAGTTAGAGAGATATAACCGGGACACAAGTATTTATAGTGGTTCGGCTACAAGGACACCTTTCTTGCCCTACTCACTCCCTATCCACCTACCATAGAGTTGTTTAAACAACTAGTCAACAATCTCCTTTGGACCGCGAGACCTCACAACGATGGTTACACTTCTTTAATAATACAAAGCTAAATAGCGGATTCTTCACACGGTATAATCAAATCAACTCAACTACACTTGATATACAAATGATGAATGGACTAACAACTTCAAAGGAATGATCAAGGCTCAGCAATGTGATCTTGAAAGAGTTATGGAGATCGAATGCAAGGTACTTAGAACTTGATCATCTCGGATGAATGCTCGGTAATTCCCTTTTTGAAGTAAATTACCTACAAGAGGCTGAGAAGAAATATGCAAGAAGTAGAGAGAAAGATTAGTAGATAAGAGAGTATTTCTTAATGAGAAGGTGTGTGAAAACATGAGAAATGGCTTGGTATTTATAGCCAAAAATATTACTGTAGCCCGGTTCCACCGGTGTCATTGGAGAATGGAACCGGCAGCCAAAAACAATGGAACCGGCCAACAGTAACCAAATCCGAATTTTGATGATCTTGAAAAAGCTTGTGTAATCTTGTGAGATTTTCCTTGGATTTGCTGCATTTGATTAGGTCATGCATGATGTAATTAGATGGGAAATTAGAAAACATTTTTGTGTATAATTTTGATTTACATAAAATAATGTATACACATTTTTATGTCACTTTGTGTTTTTGTGAAAGATTGTGTTTTTAGAGAGAGTTTTTGCATAACGTTACTTCAAGTTTTGTCATCAATAAAACAATAAAGATCGCGGAATAGAAATAAGCGTTTTTACTGGTTTATTTGTATTAACATCCTAAAATGTGGCTTAAATAAGCAAATGATAAATCTAGTTACAAATTCGTGTTTCTATAATTGTCAGATGTACATATGGTCTAAGTTGCATCCGGTTTTGACCGTTTTCTATTGTTAGAATGTGGTAGCGACTTACTGGCCATCCGTTTGTCAAATATAAGAATACGCAGTTATTAGCTAAATACATCATTCCATGTGATTAGTGATTAAAATGTGTTTCACATGTTCATAAACAAAGATGATTTTTGGGAAAATTGAATAAAAGTTGTGATTCAGCTGTTTGTTATCGTTTTTAGTATCTCATGATTGAAGGTTAAATCACAAAGTTTTCAAAACGATTCAACTCAAAATGCAAAAAGATTTTCAGAATAAATGATCAATATAGTTTATGACAAGTTCTTCAATATTCAATTGGGTCAATATCTAAATTGCATCCAGTTTTGGCCGTTTTCTAAATTTTAGAATGAGGTAGTTGTTTAGTGATCATCTGGTTAAAATATAAGAGAATTTCGTTCTATAATTATATTCTTCATTAAAAGTATTTGAAAACATTAATAGTGATTTTTGGAAATATCTCATATTCTATAAAAAAAAGGTAATAATATTGTGGTTTCAAAGTGGTACTCTTTCACAAAATGCTTTTAAGAATATAAAGTTATACTCTTAGATTTCTCAAACATCAAGTATCATTTCAAAATCAGTGTATGTCTTCATTATTCTTGAAAGAGTATCATTACACAAACCTTTTTTGGTAAGGTAACTCAAACAGAAAGAGAGATAAAATTCGTACGTGAAAAAGAAAGTGGGTGTATGTTCAAAAAAGAATTGCAAGAACATACAAAAGAGTAATAAAAAGAACAAAGCGTACGACATGTGCCCGAAAAGGCAAAAAATGGCACATGAGAAAGAAAATGATCAAAATATGTTCAAAAAAAATTGCCAGAACATATAGAAAACATAGAGTGGAAACAGACAAATATGTTATAATTAATTATTACATATCTTTATCTCATTTCACTAATTACTTCATTTTATCACACAGCTCTCATAATGGAACAACCACAGTCATCTTCTGCACAACAAATCACACCCGCTGATCAGCTCGTAAATCCAAGCAACCATGAGACAGTTAAAATGTGCAACAACAAAGTTATTCTTCTAAATATTACATGCCCAAAGGAGTCTAGGATAATTAGGCAGTTACTTGCTGATCACGCTCTTAGCCATGCTTTGACTGCTACTGCTGATGTACTGGCTGTATACCTTTAGCAATTTTGGAGGACAGTCAAGCAAGTACCAAATGCTAATGAGACAATCCGGTTCATGGTAGACAAGCAAGAAATCACATACATTGTGGACATGTTTCGTGCAACTCTTAAGCTTCCAGTAGAAACTCCTAAACAACTATTCATCCCACCTGTTGATTTTGACTACATCCGACCATTTCTCAAGATCCTTGGCTATCAAGGACCACTTTAGAGAGTGACTGCTTTCTTCACCAAAAACCTTGCTCAACCGTAGCAGACTATGTTCAAGGTATTCAACAGGTGTCTCACATCTTGGTTGACTGGCCATGCCCAAACCAAGATCAATATCATGCAAATCTTTCAGGTCGTGGTCAACAAAGTTCTTGTTGACTATGCAAGCCTTCTATGGTCAGACTTCTTATATTGTGTCATGCAAAAGAAGAATGTCATTCAGTATCCTCGTTTCACCAAACTCATAATTGCTGATCTTATAGAGAAGTATGAGTCTATTCCCAAGAGACTTAAAGAGGAATATCATACTATCAAGGATGATACTCTATTGGTAAACGTTAGGGAAGTGATGGTACATGGCATGCAAATACCAAATGACTTATGACTGATGCAATCAGAGACATTCATGCATATAAGGATTATGTGGATAAGTATGAAGGGGTAGAAGTTCCAACAATTCAACTAGAACCAGTTGAATTTACCCAAGAACGCATAGGACACCTAGAGCCACTAGGACACCTAACCCTGATGTTGTTCAGAAGAAGAAGGGAAAACAAGTTGCGGGAGAGTCAAGTTCACCCAAGACATCTCTAAAGATAAGGATCAGGAAAAAGAATCCACTCCCACCACTCCTTTACCTCCTAGTGATGATCAGGAAAAAGATGATATTATTGAAGCTACTCAACTGAGCCTCGCTTTAGACAAAATCGCCAAAGTTTATGAGGAACAACAAAATATGGCTGCAATTGAGAATAAAAATCTAGAGGAGGGTGTGGAGAAGCTTGTAGAAGGAGGAGATGAATTCGATGGTGATGAGTTTGCTGATACGGTACTCTTAAGTGATGGGGACTCCAGTGATAGGATAGAGCCCAGGAGTCATAAGGAAAAACTAGAGGAGATTATTAATGATGATGATGATGATAAGCATGATGATGCTAAGGATGATAAAGATGATGATGATCATGATGATCATTCATTAATCAAAACTCAGAGGATGGGTAGTTCGGAGATTAGGACTGAGAAGATGTAGACACCCATTCCCTCACCCCTAGATCCCCTAGGACTGACTTATCTTCGGATAAGGCAATTGCTGAGGAATTGACGGCATGTGCCTGATGCTCCATCTGAAGATCAACCAAAACCAAGTTCTAGCAGACGTTCCAAGAGTTGTAAAAAGAATGTGCAGGCATCAAGGTTTCATGATGCAACATATGCAAAAGAAATTTATTAATAACCATTATTTTCAAGACATAATCGAGAAAGTGAATTAATCTCTTAAAGAAATTGTTCTCAAGCTTGCTACATCTGCCACCAATGATCTTATACAAGAAAATCTTCCAAAGCTAGTGACTAATGTTGTCAAGAAAGAGAGAGAGAGAGTCTTCACAACCTGTTGTTTCTGCCTTAATATTACAAGAATTTGCTACTCATGCTCCAAAGATCATTGAAGAACTTTTCAGAATTTGTATGCAGAATGTTGAGAAAATATAATGCCTAAAAACATTAATAATATTTTTTCACATCTTTACGTTTTAACAATCACAAAATATAAAAACGTTCAACGTAAAATTAAACGTAAACAAGTATTTAAGTAGTAAATTCTCATTTCAACAATTACATCACTTAAAGGTATGAATAAATAAATGCTTAATGGATTTTATGATCAAAGGAAATTTTTATTCAACCTCAAACTTTTATAAAATGTTGTAAACATAATTATAAACTTACAAAACATTTTCTACATTTAAAAGAAATGTTTTATTCAAAATAAACATTTTGAATTTCAAATTTTCAAAAAACCTAAAACTGCTATAAAAAGGTACAGTAAACCCTCCCCCCTGATAGGACAAAAAAAGGAGCAACTGAAAGTGAGGCCCCCATTAATACAATTGGCGGCCCCACTTATTATAAGAGGGGGCACCCATTTAAAGAGGTTGCCATAAATCTTGCTCCTCCTTCTTGTCCTATACATACTGAAATTCCTCCAACATTTTTTCTCACCTTTTGCACACATTCTTCTGCATAACAACAGCCCACATATCTCCTTCTCTAAAATCAATTTGATCAATTAATCATTTTAGCTTTGTTTCCAAGTGATCAAGATCAATTTCCTCAAGTGCAAGAGAAGAATCTTCCAGCATCAAGTAAGAAGTAATAACCCCAAAAATCCATATTGCAATCGTTGTGCATCCAGTATCATACCTTTTAAAACTTTATAAATCTTTTAAAGTTGTAGTAAGTTGTTAATATTGGTGATTGTTTGTAAGATAAGTTGGATCTTGTGATCCCCTATTTAGTATGTTAGATAGTTTGTGATATAAGTAGTGTGGTGAGAAAAGTTGTGAAGGTGTGAAGTTGAAGTTAAGAAGAAGTAGTGTAAGTCGTGATCGAAGGTGTGAAATAAGTTATGTAGTGAATTTGTGAGAGTAGTTGTGAAGTTTAAGTCCGTGAACTAGTCATGAAGTTGTGTTGTGATAGATTGGTACTATCTACTATAAGAACTCGACAACTAGCTAAGTGTCGAAATTATATCAACAACGATGTTGTACGGTTTTTCCACCGCCATAAAAGAGAGCTTCTTGACATAGTGAAAAAACTCCGCGTTTGTGGCTCGGGGAGTGGAGTATGCCGAATAAGAGCATCGTGTAACCGAACCACTATAAATCCTTATGTTGCGGTTTGATCTTTCCAACTCTTATCTTTTATTTACTTCTACATATTTACATTGTTCATATTGTGCAAGTATTGAATTCACAAAAAGTCGAATCTAAGTTTTTATAAACAAATTTTAAATATTAAATTAAAAAGCGGTAAACTATTCACCCCCCCCCCCCTTCTAGTTTTCCACACAGAATACAGTTCTTAATGTGCATCCAATAACAAGTACTTTTACTGCAACAACCTCTGATCTTCAATAACACCTTTATCTAAAGATAAATCGGATCTTTAAACTCAAGTTGTTGATCCAGAACTATGGAATGAACTTAAGGCTAAGTATGAAAAGTCTTCTGCCTCAACTAGCTCTTTCAGGTACGATGCCTTTCGCAAGCGCGATCATGATGAACATTAGGGTGATGATGCTCCTCCCAAGGGGGGGAAGGGTGCGAAAAGGCAAAAGACATCAAAAAGCTCTAAATCTTCAAGAGGCTCTTCATTCAAACAACCTGCTCAGGAAACCAACACATCAGCATCAGAACAACCGCAACAACAAGATCTTGTTGCATGGGTTAATATTCCAGTGATCGATAAAGATGAGGTGATCCTAGAGGATGAAACTTTTGAGTTGATAAATGAGTTTCAAAATGTTAACAAGCAAGTACCTACTATCTATGGTCATGAAATAATGGAGGCTACATGTTGAGCAATCAGTTTAGAGATGCCGAGGAATATGCCTACCATCTGGAACAAGCAAACAAGTTTATGGAAAATCAGGTAGTGTGGGAAAGCGGGTAGGAGGATTTGAAACGTCCATAGCCAGAAGCTCCCCAAAGTAATTCGAATGAACCTCCAAGGTATTTGTACAACAAAGACTTATTCTTTCTAAAGAATGGAACTACTGAGGAGAATAAGTATGTGCTCTCGCTTCACAAGATTCATGTAACTTCGTTTCATGAAGAAGATATTGAGGAAAAGATGATTCGATGGGTAAGAAGAGTATTCAATACTATCACTGAAGAAGCATAGTTGTCAGTTAAACATTAGAAAGATTCATGGCATAAGAGAATGTACAAGATCAAGCATAGGAAAGTAAGGGATGATCTAGAAGAAGTTTTCTCTGATTACATGATTGTTGAAGTTGTTGAAGTTACAACTGAACAACAATATGGGCTTGATGGAAAGAATAATTGTGATGAGAGAGAATGACAAACCATATAGCTTTTTTGAGGCCGAATTCAAGTATCTCAACAAAAATGATATTGAAGATATGTACTATCTGTGCCTGAATAACAAAAACTACCGTGAGAACAAGCTGTTGAATTCACTGCTTACTTTCATCAAAAGTTGTGTAATCTGAGAGAGAGTTTATGAATTTTAGCTGTGGATAGAGAGCTACCAGATAAAGATCAACCTCACTGCTCCACCATTGACCTTCCCTAGTATTGAAGCATGTAATCCTTACTCTATTATAGATAAACCTAATGTCAAATTGATTTACTTGAACAACAAAGAGGATAAGAGGATTATGTACTTGGTTGATATACAAAAGTTTTGTGATGCAACTCTGGAAAAGGTGCTTAAGGAAGTGAAGCTAAAGATCTTTGTGACAGAGTTCAAGATGAAGATTCCATTGCTGGGAAAATTAGAACTCAAAATAATGAAAGCTTATGAACGAGAAATTGTGAAGCGTCTAACTGCAAGCAGATAAGAAGATGGGAGTCTTTCGTGAATGGAATACCAATTTTACAATTGATGAAGCGACAATAATAATCAACTCATAGAGGGAGATCGTTAGGAATAAAAAGTGTTTATTATTCTCTAAGAATTGGTCATGTAATATTAAGTACTTGTAGTTTAAATTATTATGTAATAAGGGATATTTGGTCAACATAAGTAACATTGACCAAATAATCAACTTAGGAAGGTAGGATAAAAAGTAGTATAAATACTAGTCTAATCTCATAGATTATAAGCTCCTAACAATTTGTAATCATTTCCTTCCTCCATTTTCTCTCTTTATTGAAAATTTGAAAAGTGAAAAAGAAACCTCTCTAGTCTTTTTCTATTATGCTTAACCTTTCTCATATGATACATAATGCAAACCTAATGTTTAACAAACGATTCATTAGATATTTAAATTATAAAAAATAGGTGAAATATTAAATTGTTTTTAATCTCATTCATTGATTTCTTTTAAATGAATGGTGAGGATGAGTCCCTGGTATCTAAGAAAAGCATGATAACTCTCCTCTAAATTTAAACTTTCCTATTAAATGCACTCAACTTTTAATTTTTCTATTAAATTTAAATAATTCGCTAATCATCCTATTGTAACCCTCAAACGGGAAGGCTTTGACGTGACAAAATTTAATTACTTTTGTCCCATTATGTTTCTGTTATAACATATATTAAGTAAAACGAAACCCTCTTTCAGATCAAACACTCATCTATAACACATTTTTAGTAAACTTTGTACCCTTTTAAATTAAGACATCGATTTCTATATCACCAAACCAAATACAAACACACACATGTACACCCACAACATTCATGAATAAATTCATAGATTCGTGAATAGAGTCTTTGTTAGACTTGTAATTCCCTTGTCTTGCATTAAACAACCAACCAATATATAGATACAAAGGGAAACTACTAGAATATGGGCTTTGCCAATTTAGAGATACTAAAGCCTATTAAACAAAATATACGACTAATACTTTCCTGCAGTTTGAGTGGGAGGTTACTAAACACTCAAACTGGAGCGAAACTCTTCAAATAGAGCTGACGGAAGGCCTTTAGTGTCTGCATACTGGTATCGTAAGGGTACATGCAAAACTCAAATGTGTCCAAAAGCAACCATGTCACGAACAAAGTGAATATCAATTTTAGTGTGCTTCGTCTGTTGGTGTTGACCAGGATTGAAAAATAGGTAAACGACACTGACATTGTCACAGTAGACAAGTGTGGCTGACAGCAAAGGCATGTGTAACTCTCGAAGTAAATTTCATATTGATGCAGCCTCAGTAACTGTATTAGCAACACCCATATACTCAGCTTCAGCACTCGAACGTGAAAGAGTGTGATGACGTTTAGAAGACCATGATAGTAAATTATTACCCAAAAATACACAATAGCCAGATGTGGATCGTCTAGTGGCAAGACAACCAGCCCAATCTGCATCAGAATACGCCACAGGAGAAGTACTAGGAGAGGCATATAACTAGAGACCTAAATCTAATGTTCCTCGAACATACCGAAGAATGCGATTAAGAACAGCCAAGTAAGGTTACCTAGGATCAAACATTTATAGACATACATGATGCACCGCATAAGATAAGTCAGGACAAGTAAAAGTGAGATATTGTAATCCACCTACAAGACTACGATATAAAGTAGGATCTGAAACTGAAACCCCTTCAGGACCAAGCTTAGACTCTGTATTAGCAGGTGTTCGAGTTAGGTTACAAGAAGTCATATGTGCTCGCTTAAGTAACTCCAAAGCATATTTCTTCTGAGATAAAAACATCCCGGAAGAGGTGTGTGATATTGAAATACCCAGAAAGTAATTAAGAGCCCCTAAATCTGTCACCTCAAATTCCGTGTGCAAAGATGAAATTATCTGCTGTAGTAGAGCTGCAAAGGAAGTTGTAAGAACAATATCATCCACATAAATCAATAAATATGCAGTGTCAGTACCAGACTGATAAATAAATAAAGAAGAGTCACAACGGCTACGAGAGAAGCCAGCTCAAGCAACATATCCCGCAAAACGTTGAAACCAAACACGAGGTGCCTGTTTCAAGCCATTTAACGATCTCTGAGGACGACACACATAGTTCGGAACCTTGTTATCCACAAAGCCAGGTGGTTGGTGTATATACACCATCTTAGATAAGTCACCGTTAAGAAAAGAATTCTTAACGTCAAGCTGATGAATAGGTCATTTGCGGGACAAAGTGAGACTAAGAACAATGCAGATAGTGGCCGGTTTAACCACCGGGGTAAAAGTCTCATAACAATCAATACCAAGCTGCTGAGTACTACCATTAGCTACAAGCCGAGCCTTATGTCGGCTCAAGGATCCATCGGCATGATACTTGTGTCGAAAAAACCACATAGATCGAACTACATTAACACCTAGAGGTCGTGGAACAAGAACCCAAAAACTATTTTTAATTAATTCATTATATTCATCATACATAGCATCTCGCAAACGAGGATCGGACAAAGCAAAAGATGGAGACTTAGGAATTGGAGAAACGTGAGAGGTATGAAAAGAAAGACGGTTAGTACGTTTGACGGTACTAACCTTCGCTCGTGTGACCATGAGGTGAGTTCGATTGGGGTTTTAAGGCAGAAGGGTAGTTACGGGTGATGGGTCATGAGGCTAGGTCGTGGGTTAATGACCATTAGTTTAGGTCGTTAGTTGTGGATCATTAGTTTGGGTAGTGGGTTACAAGTCATTATTTTGGGTCGCAGGTTGGGGGGTTGGCGTTTGTTGGGTTGAAGCTTCGGGTTGAGGGCCAATAGGTGGTGAGCGGGGTTGTTTGTAGAGGTGTTTGAGGTAGAGGTAGTAGGTTGTGTGGAATGTGTTAAGTGTTGAATGAGTGGTGAATTGGGAATGTCAAGAAATTCATATGATGGTAGGGAAGTAGGTGTAATGGAGCCATAAGGGAATTGGAGTTCATCAAACGTTACATGCCTAGAAAGAACGATTTTGTTTGTGTTGAGGTCAAGGCAACGAGTTTGTGTTGAGGTCAAGACGACGATAACTACAGTGATACGCGTATCCCAAAAAGATGCAAGGTGTGGCTCTTGGTGCTAGTTTATATAGGAAATGTACATGTGGGTAACAAAGGCAACCAAATATGCGAAGGCGTGAGTAGTTAGGTTTTTTGTTGAATAATTTAGTGAAGGGTATTTCTCGTTTTGAATGGCCGAGGAAGGAAGAAGGATGAGGAGATAGGCAATCATATGAAGGGCCTCAACCCAAAATGAGGGTGGAAGGTGTGCTTGGAAAAGTAGTGTACGTATCATATTATTAATGGTACGAATCATTCGCTCTCATTTTCCATTTTGTTCTAAGATTTTTGGGCATGAGAATCGCATTTAAATCCAATTTTGATCGAAAATATTAAGTAATTGCGTGTTATCAAATTCACCACCATGATCACATTGAAACACAGTTATATCTTTTTTAAATTGATTTTTGACATAAGAACGAAAATGTACAAACTTTTGAAAAACACCAGATTTGTTACGTAAGGGATAAATCCACAAATAATGAGAGAACTGATCTAGAAAAAGAACATAATATTTAAAACCACTAGAACTGACAATCGAAAATGTTCAAATATCAGAGTGAACAATTTCAAAACAACTAGAAACATTAGACTTCGAAGTGGAAAACGGAAGTCGAACATGTTTGCCAAGTTGACATGCATGGCAAAGATGTTGAGACTTCTCTTTATTACAAGAAATAAAATTACGAGAAATAAGGGAGCATAGCACGTCCTCGCCCGGGTGACCGAGTCGTTGGTTCCACGTGGTAGGACTGAGAGGCAACAAAGCACTTGGAGGAGATGATGGTTTTGTCATTCGATAGAGGATCGCCCGAACAGTCACATCTAAGGAGGATATAACGGGTCAAGAAATCATTTATAGAAAAAACAAAGGCAACAAATTCAATGGTGCAATTATTGTCTCTAGTAAATTGACGAAAAAAAATGAGGTTTGTAATGGTGTTAGAGGTGATAAGAATATTATAGAGATGTAAGGGACGATGCAAAGTAGGTAAAAAGCTATGGCCCGTGTTGGTAACGGTTATATATATATTCCCATCACCAACACGTACAGATGGATATGAACATGTATTATAAATAGTACTTAAGTTATGAGAATTAGATTTGAGGTGAGATGAGACGCATGTATTCATATTTCATGTAGAATGTAATGGTACTAAAAACATGAGGAAGCAATGTTTGGTAAGTCGCACCCGCACCACGCATACCCGGCGGTGCTAGCATAAGCGTAACATGGTAATGTTGGGCCTGATGGGTAGGCTAATGTGAGGCCCAATAAGTATCAAGTTGGGTTGTTGGCTGAGTTGTGTAAAGACCCATTGTGTGGTTGTGTATGGCCTAAACGTGACAACCATGTGGACTTATGTGAGGCCTGCTGTTGATATGTACCTTTGAGTGACACATGAAATTAGTACCTTTTTAGTGCCACCTAATGATACATGAACTCTTCAAGTAATTATGTATGCGAATTATTATGCAGAATCAAACTTTTAGCAACATACAACGTTTAGCCACGACCAAATTTGCGGCTAAAGGTCCGCTATGAGAAGATAAGCGCGCTCAAACCTTTGACTCTTACAAACCCTTTTAAAAACGACAACTGTCTTCGCTAAAGATGTAATCTGATTTTTAATAACAAATTTAAAGTTGTCTTCAAAAGTTTGACACTAAAACATTTTTCCGCTCAATCTTTAGTGACAATATTTAGTCGTGGTTAAAGGCCCGGATTTTTGTAGTAACGATACATTCTTCTTAATTAACAAAGTAAATCTTGGTCAGATGAATGTATCTAAACAAAGTAACATATATTTGCCAAATAACTTAATTATGTACCGAGAAAAGGTACTTTAGCTTTACATAACCCTTATGACGACCCCAAAAAGATACGACTTTTACTTCGATACATATTGCATCATGCATGATCAAAGTCTATGAGCTATAAGATCACCCAGAAATTGGGCTTCGGGCTAGGTTTGGGGTCGGGTTCGGGGTCTTTTTCTTTTGCCTTCCAGTGGTACGTGCAGAAATCAAACTCGAAAAACAACCCCTCTTGGGCTTCAAACTATTTTTGTTTAAACCCATATCACTATCTTTGTTTGTTGTTTCACCAAATTCTAAAGTTGAATCAGATTTTCCTCTTAAGCTTTCTTTAAAAAGGTCCAAAAGTCTTTTCCTCTTCTCTGTTGGAGTTGGAGATGGCTGAAATGTGGAACCGACGGGTTCAATGTTGTGAATGGAAGCTGCTAACACACCGACTCGTTGGGTTCCTTCAGTCAAGCTGTGGTGCACTGGTGTATTGCCTCTTGATGGTGTAAATTCTACAAAGATAGTAAAGATAAATAAGCACGCGGATATAGCTTGTACCACTTTGATACATTTCTTGACTTCGTGTATGTATGTGGTTACACATTTAAGTACGCTCCATATGACGAGTGAGCTTTATGTTTCTTTAACATATAATGACAAGTGACAATGTTTCTTACCGCCATTAACACTCATAAATTCGTCATCACAGTCTGAATCTAACCATGTTTGGGAATCAAAAAAAGTCTCCTCCTTACTACCTGCAATATAATATAATAACTTAAATTTGTTTTATTGGGTAACATGGTTTCCGATCTCTTGGCCGACTAATCCACGGAGTTTGAACCGTACACAACCTTGTAAATTACACTTACAAACAGAAGTAGAACAGAACAACCAAACCACAAGAACATCAAGATTAGTCAAAGATCTACATATAGTGTTAAAAATATGAATGAGTTCCCATACACCCTCCATTATTTCACTAATTCAACCCACGAATAAATAATGCACCAAGATCATGCCTTTTAATGTGTTCAAAATCATGCCATACTTGTCCATAGACTTGGTCAGCAGATAAATAAATAAATAAATAAAACTCCTAGCAACTACTGTAGCTAGTATTACTGAAGCATTACTCATGACACAAATTGATTTATGGGGATTATGCAAATTATCTTTCAATCTTAATGCATCAAGTTCCCATGTTTGTTTGCTAGCAAACCACTCCAACACCAACAAACAAAACCAGCAAAGCATGACACACCTACACATTCCATGTTGTTCTAAACCAAAACAAAATTACTATTATAAACAAATAATTTGACACAAACACAGGAAGAACATGTGAAAGAGTGTACAATTGAATTATCAAATGATCAAATGACTCATGAATGAAACTGATTGAGCTATTGTAGTATCAAACATGATGAAGTGACACAACTAAACAAAAATAGCCATTATGAAAAATATATACCAACTTTAAAGTTCATAAAGTAGACTAGACGATTCCACTCACTACATAATTTGTTAAAAAAAATATCCTCATTTTAATTTCTTGTGCTTAGGTGATTAAAAATGATCATGATTATAAAAGTAAGTTTTGATTAAGAGGTTGATTACCTTAAGTTTTTAATAAGTAGAAATAGAATATCAATACCATAACATTTTTTTATCAAACACATTTGAATTAAATATTACACACACCCCATATCTAGCAAAGAAATCCAATAAAAGGTGTTCCTTTTACAAAAGGATTAGAATATATGAGCACATTTTACATCAGTATATAAAATTAATAATGCGAACACATTCAAGGCAGGCATGATCATCAAAGTCACACAAGTTCAGAAAAAAGCAAAAAGATCATTAGAGTTAAACATTAAAAAGCCCAGAATCTGGAGTTCTAGACATGAAAATATAATCAATGCAACAACCTAGATATCTTTAATACTTGAGTTAGAAGAATTGAAAACCAAAACTCAAAAAAACTAAATTATGGTTAAGCAAATTTGTCACTAAAAACATTTTGAAAGATCATATTGCCAATGAATTCTTGAAAGGCTAAAAATTGCCACTAAACAATGTTATAAGGATGAACTTACCATCCAAAACATATAAAGGTATTTATTTGGTTGCAAAAAAAATTAGTGGCGACGGCCACCTATCAAAAGTTGTGGTCTCGTATCTAGTATGAGAAATTAAACCTATGATTAAGCAAATAAACCCAAGCACATAAAGTCGATCAAACCTCTAGCAGAAACATGAACAAATAAAACCAAAACCGACTAGCATTGACCTAAAAAAAAATCATACCATACTCCGAAAATATAGCAGGTGACTGAGATGGAGGCAATTGAGGTTTAACAGCAATAAGGCCCTCATTCATGAGTACTGAAGGATAAATGGTCACCTTACGATGATCATCAACTGTTTTATTAGTATTATCAAATGACACTTGTACCTTGTTCATTTCATATGATGCTTTATTATGACTAGAAACACAAGAACCCATCCGACAACCTTTTTTCTTCCCACCAAATAAACTCCAATGCTATTGGTGTGCAAAGTATTTTTTACTAGTGGATGCTCTTAAAGGGATTTGGATCAAAAAAATGGTTTGAGTGGAAAGAAGAATATGAAAGAAAGATAAAGAGGGTATATGGAAGGATCATATATTGGTAGGTTGATTTATCTGGAAGGTCTTATAATTGATATTGATTGATATTTGTAACCATGACAAACACCTTTGATATGCTTTTTGGAATAATAATATAGGTTAATAACTATTGTGAAATGCTAAGAGTCAAATTGTAACAACTAATTGGAATATATTATAGCTGGGTATATGTTCATGCATGCCACACCGTTTTGTTTAATTTATTTGTTAAATAGTAAATTACAGAAATTGTAGTTGTTTTTATGAAAAGCACAATTAGAGTAAATTAATGATGATACTATTTGAATAATTTTTTTTTCTATTAGTATGTCTAGAGTGAATTTAAGGGTGTGTTTGGTTCGCAGTATGTTTTAAAAAAATTGTAATCTGTCAAGGAAATTGTAATTCAAAGAGTTAGATAGTGTTGGAATTGTAATGTGTTGAAATTGTAATTGATGTATTGTGTCACTGTGTTTAGTTGAATCTCAACGTAATGTAATTCAAAAGAATTAAAAGAAACTTAAAGATAATAATATTAATAACTAATAGTTATAATAATAATAATAATAATAATAATAATAATAATAATAAAACAAAATAATATCAATACCAATATTATTTATTAACTAAATACTGATAATAACACAAAATAAATAATAATAATAATAATCTATAAATAATATTAATAATAATACTAAATAGATAATAATAATAATAATAATCTATAAATAATTCTAAATAAATAATAACAATAATAATAATAAATAGTAATAAAAATAATATATAATATAAATATATAATATAAATATATAATATAAAATATATAAAATATAAAATATAATTAATATATAATATAAATAATAATAAATAGTAATAATAATAATAATAAATGATGTGTGTGTGTGTGTGTGACAGATAGTAGAATAATATTGTGGGAGTGTGTTATCGTAGCATATACACTGTATATATAATATATTTTTATTATTAGTGTTTGTAGACGTCGTCTCATTATACTCTAGAGACGCTCGCACAGTGTCTGGTTGAATAGGCTTGTGGAGAGAGTGTAGTGCCGTTTAAGAGAATCTCTCGCGCCCTTCCTGGACACTTTGTCTTGGTTTTGTTAGGATATAAAAATATATTAATATACTCCACCTATTTAAATAATATAAAATATATAATATAATATAAATAATATAAAATAAAATGTTTATTATTATTATTATTTTAATTATAATAATAATAATAATAATAAATATTGATGATTTAAAGTATAAAATACTAAATTACAATGTAATTCAAAACTTTCCATCAAACTTCCTATTTAATCTAAATTCCCTCATTTGATGTAATTGTAATGACTGAATTACAATTACAACGCAAACCAAACAACCTATGTAATATGAATTACAATCCCCTTCATTCTGTGAATCAAACAGCCTACGTAATATAATCAGATTACAATTATATCCAATTACATTCAATCACGGCGAACCAAACACCCCCTAAGTGTCACTTTAGGATGCTTTGTAAGAGTGTATCCTTGTTTGTTTGTTACTTGCATTTTCTAGTTTATAGCACAAAAATGTGTTGATAAAAAGGAAAACATGTAACAAGATGCCTACAAAAAGATTATTGTGAAATGACTTATCTTTAAGATGGAGGTTATATTGGATACCCCCTTCCTTAGATACTGGGAGAGCGATCCCAACCCTTCATCTAAAAATAATCAAGGGATGAGATTAATACACTTTTATTAATTAAAAAAATAAAAAATAAAAAAGCAGAAGGGCATCTCGGTCATTTTACCTCACACACCTACCACTCCCCCAATAACTCACACCCCGTCTCATTCAGATCTTTTATTCTCTCTTTCACCAAACACACACTAAAAACACACAAAACACATAGTATTACACCGATCAAAAAACACACACACACACACACATCAAAAATCATTCACGAATCGAATCAAAAAATGGAAGAAAAAGATTTCGATGATGTAGCTGAAGAACAAATCTTAACGATTAAGCTTACAGATGAAGATTCAATTTAGAAATCGCTGAAATATAAGCTTAAAATTACTAATTCAGGTATAAAATACTTCATCTACATATTTTAATGTTATTTATGCATAAATGATGAAGCATACTGTTCATAGAGTTTGTGATGAACATATTGTGATTTTTGTTAAACTTAATGTGTTTATAAAGTTTATAATGAAGATATTTTGATGATGTTATAGTGATAAGTAAGTTTTAGATAGAGTATGTTGATGTTATTAAGACTTTAGTGAAGAAAATATATGATTAGAAGTTAAGTTTTCACTATTTAGAAAGGATTTGTTAATGATATTATGATTTTAGAGACGAAATGATGGACTAGAAGTTATTTTGAGTAACAGAATCATAGTGTAAGAGCACGGATAAGCCTTTGCCGAAGCTGTAGGCTAAGCCGAAGGCTTAGTCTACGTTAAACATATACAGTATGACGTGTTAGTGAAAAATCGTATATGATAAGTTTCTTGGAAAAACTGTAAAAACTTATCTACTATATCATATATGATATAAGTTAGGTTTTAAGCATTTATGGATATTTTATTGATGTTATTGCTTTGATAAGTGTGATTAGAAGGCTTAGCAGAAGACAAAACATGCGGCTAAGCCGTTGGCTTTGACTTCGGCTGGCAAAGCCAAAGGCATAGCCTGCTGCTAAGACTTTAGAAAAGTGAAGGTATAGCCTTCGACAAAGTGAAGGCATAGCCTGAAATTAATCCTTCCATTCGAATAAATAAAGGCTTAGCCATAGGTTATGCCTTCGGCAAAAGCCTTAATCTGCTCTTAATGTATATGACATATGCTATTAATTTGTTTGTAAAAAAGGATACTACTTTAATGAAGAAATGTGTGATTAAAAGTTAGGTTTTATCTGTTTAGAAATGATTTGTTGGTGATATTTCAAATTATATAGGCATTCATTCCAATCATCGCCCATGAATACTACTATCTGGTTGTTTTCAATCTGTCAAAGGGCTCTTATGTGATAATCGACAACTCAAATTAAGCGCAGACATATGATACAAAATACAAGCAAGTCTGTGATCTCCTGGTGAGTAATTAAAAGTTAGTTGTGTGTATAATAGAATATATGATAATCTGCTTAATAGTCAACTTCTTTAACACTATATTATATCATATATGATAATGTGCTTAAAAATAAAATACAATCTTTTTATTTGTGTAGAGAAAGTTGTTTTCAATGCGTCTTGAACACCAAAAGCCTCCAAAGGCCAAAAGAAGTAAAAACAAACAAAGCCAATAATCATCATACCAAAATGGGCTACAAAAGCCAACATTCTCGACCAAAGAACAAGGACAACTGCAAGACATGATCAAGATGAGAGTAAAATTTGCAACAAAAATGTTGATGCATGAGATTAACCTTCACCGAGAGAAGACCAGTGAAGAAGCTCATGAATTTGCAAAGGCGCACACGGACAAAATGTAATCTCCATTTATTTTTTGATGATCTTCGTATGGAGTTTTGATGTCTACGGACGATTTTGTTAATACAAATAATGCCTAAAAACGTTATTTATATTTTTTGACCTCTCAACGTTTTGATAATAACAAAATGTAAAAACGTTTACAATAAAAATAAACGTCTACAAATTATTAAATGTAAAATTTCATTTCTAAGATTAGTGATCACTTAAGGTATGGACAAACAAAATAATTAAGCATGATTAGTGATCAAGAAAATATTTTTCTCTTAATCCTCACTTTTAATTCTACAAAAGTATTTTTTTCAAAAATACTTTTACAAAATATTTTCTAATTAAAATAAAAAGTTTTATTAAAAACTTAAAATTTGAAATTCAAAATTTTCTCCCAAAACGGAAGCTTCTACACCAGATACAACCTTCCCCACAAAAAGACAAAAAAGGGAGCGGAGTCTAGGCGGCGGCCCCCTTATATATAAGGGACCGCCGGGACCGCCCCCAGAGAGCCGTTGGGATTCCCTGCCTATAAATACTGCTCCATTCCCAGCAGAAAAATCATTCCTCTTTGCATGAAATTTTTCAGTCTTTTCTTTCTCTCTCTAAACCTTCTTTCTCTCACTAAAACTCTTGATCACTAACATACTTAATCTTTTTCAAGTGTCTGATCTCTTCTCTCACCTTCCCTCTCATACAGTGCAAGAGAAGAACACTCCATATTCGGTCAAGAAACGAAAGTGTTAATTAGTAATCTCGGCCCTCTTTTTCTCATAAGAACCAAAACTCTATTGTATTTAACTTGTGTATTTGTGTATTCGAATCGTATAGATCGCGATAGAGAGATACTTGTGTGTCTAGTGTGAAGTATCTTGTGAAGTGGTATTGGTTCTAGCTAAATTAGGACTCTACATTTAGCTTAGTGTCAGAAAATAACGTAAGAGACGTGTAAACGTTTTTATCCGCCTAAAGGGATCTTGTTGACATAGTGAAATCTCGATTCGGATACTCGAGGAGTGGAGTTAGGGGCGAAGCAGGTCTTCATAGCCGACTACTATAAAATCGGTTAGACTTGGGGTTTGGTTGTTTCTTTCCTTATCCTTTCCATTAATTATAGCGTTGAGTATCGTGTTTTTAGTTAATAGTTATTGGCTTGTTTTATATTGTGTTAGATGAACATATAACTCGGATCTAAGATTTTTGAATTAAAACCTTGAAACGTAAAAACAAAACGTGAAACTATTAACCCCCCCCCCCCCTTCTAGTTTTTCATAATTGTGTATCAGATCAAGGTCCACAAGATTTTAAAATATATTGTATTTTAAAGCTTGGAACGATCTATGGATTCCGTCAATATCTAGAAGGGCAATCTATGCAAAAGACCACAATCCTTCGAAAGCGATAGTTTTATTTTTAGGAAAAAATAGATCCGACTTTTGAAACGTAAAACAAACGTGTAAACTATTCAACCCCCCCCCCCCCCTTCTAGTTTCCACAATTGGTATCAGGAGCAAGGTCACTCAAGATTTTTAAAATATATTGTGTTTTAAAGCTTGGATCGATCTATGGATTTTGACAAATATCTAGAAAGGCAATCTATGCAAAGACCACCACTCTTTGAAAGCGATAGTTTTATTTATTGGAAAAATAGATTCGAGACATATGTTAAATCAAAAGATCTAGATCTTTGGCATGTTATTACCAATAGTGATTTTCAACCTATTGTACAAAATCCGGAAACCAAATTAGATGAGGTTATCCCTTTTGAAAAACAAACCGATGATCTCAAAAAGAGACTTGCGAAAAATAATGAAGCAAAAATGGTTATTTATAATGCTTTGCCAAGAAAAGAATATGAAATAATTTTTATGTGTAACACGGCAAAAGAAATTTGGAAAACTTTGTTAATCACCCATCAAGGTAATAGCCAAGTCAAAGATAATAAGATCGACCTTTTGGTTCAACAATATGAACAATTCGTCATTTCCGAAGACAAATCTATAGATAGTGCTTTTGCTAGATTTAATAGTATTATTACTAGTCTTAAAGCCCTTGATCAAGGTTATTCTAGTAAGAACTACGTAAGGAAGTTTCTTAGAGCTCTACATCCTAAATGGAGAGCAAAGGTCATGGCGATTGAAGAGTCGAAAGACTTAACATCACTATCTCTTGATGAGCTCATTGGAAACCTCAAAGTCCATGAGATGATCATCAAGAAAGATTCCGAAATAGTCAAAGCAAAAGTTAAAAGGAAATCTCTTGCTTTAAAGGCTAAGAAAGAATCTAGTGATGAAGAGTGTTCGACTTCCGGTAGTGAAGACGAAGAGTACGCCATGGCAGTAAGAGACTTCAAGAAGTTCTTTAAGAGAAGAGGTAGATTCGTAAGACAACCTCAGAACGACAAAAAGACCTTTCAAAGAAGCCGAGATGACAAAAACGACAAAAGTGAAAGGAAGTGCTTTAGATGCGGAGATCCAAATCATCACGAATATGATAAGTTATGCAAAACGAGTCTAAAGATAATCACTAAAAACAAAAAGTTAAATGCTACTAGAAATAGTCTAGAAAATGAGCTTAGAGAATTAAAAGATAAATTGTCCACACTCGAGAAAAATAAGAGTTGATCTCGATTGTGCAAAGTGTCATGTACTTAAAATTGAGAATAAAAAACTCAAAGATGAATCTACTAGATTAAACAAATTTGAAAAGAGTATACATTGATTTAATGAAATGATAAATAATCAAAAACCCTCCGGTGATAAATTAGGTTTAGGGTTTAATTCATTTGAAGCATCATCTAGTGGAACTAATGAAATAAATTTTGTAAAAGCTCAGAAAAAGGCGTCTCCTGATGGAGGTCCCATAAATATGGGCGGCCCCTTAATGTTCAGGCGGCCCCCAAAATAAATATGGGACCGCCACCAACAACGCCTGGATCTGAGAAAACTGTGTCTTTTTAAAAATCTATTTTAGGTCCTAGACCAAAACACATAATTTTAAACAAAGTCAAAATTCTTGTTGCTAGTGACAATGAAGTTAAACAATTCTATAAGCCATTATCTGAACCCGGAGTTGGATTTTCAAAACTCAATTTTAGATCAAAAACTCCACCTCCTAGAAGAGTCACTAATAATTATTCTCGTCCTAAAACACCGCAACCAAAAAGACACGTTGGTCGACAAAACCAACCTCATGTCTTTCTCGTAAGTTGGAACAACTTTCCACGTCAAAGATACATGCCATGGGAAATATGTCTTCCATTCTCACATCCCAACCAATTTCATCAAATGCAAGGGATGTTTGGCACTAACAACTTTGGACCCATGAGATATTGGGGACCAAATGTTTGAGTTATTGTCTTAAATAAATAGATATGTCTTGGAGTCGACTTGGAGCCCGACGAATGGATCAAGGATAGCGGATGCTCTAAGCATATGACGGGTAACCGAAAAATCTTCTCTACTTACAAGGCATATAATGGAGGTAATGTCATTTTTGTCAGTAATCTTCGCGGTAACATCATTGGCAAAGGTAAGATTTCTAATGACTCTCTCAAAATAGATAATGTAGAACATGTTGATAACTTAGGATTTAATTTGCTAAGTATAGGACAAATAGGTGACAATAAGTGTAGAGTAACTTTTTCTGAACATAATAGTGAAATTACTAAGGACGGTAAAGTCATAGGTAGAGGTATTAGGAATAAAGACTTATATGTGATGAAATTAGGAAATAAGCCAAATGATCAAATTTGTCTAACAACAATTGATGAAAATTCCACCTTGTGGCATAGGAGATTAGGACACGCAAATATGCGTCTCATTCAATCGTTGGCCTCTAAGGAATTAGTTAGAAACTTACCTAAGCTTAAGTTTGATCAACATTTTTGTGATGCTTGCAAAATTGGAAAACAAGCTCACGCTAGTCACAAAGCTAAGAATGTAGTCTTAACGACTAGATGCTTAGAACTTCTCCATATGGATCTCATCGGTCTATCCGCCGTACGGAGTTACGGAGGATACCGTTACACTCTAGTCATAGTAGATGACTACTCTAGGCACACTTGGACTAGATTTCTTAAGGATAAAACCGAAGGATTCGATCTATTCGAAATATTTAGTAGGAAAATCCAAAACCAATTAGGTTGTTCAATAGTGTCAATTAGAACCGACCACGGTAGGGAATTTGATAATGAGGTGCAATTTGGAGAGTTTTGCAATACCAACGGTATTACACATAACTTCTCGGCTCCACGCACTCCTCAATCAAATGGCGTGGTCGAAAGGAAAAATAGGACACTTCAAGAAATGAGTAGGACTATGTTGAATGAGCAATCGTTACCACAAAAGTTTTGGTGTAACGCCGTAGATACTTCAACATACATTCTCAGCCGAATTCTCATTAGAGCCGTTCTAGGAAAAACACCTTATGAACTCTTAAGAGGTAGAAAACCTACACTAGATTATTTTAGAGTGTTTGGAAGAAAATGCTTCATTTTAAACACAAAAGACTACCTTACCAAGTTTGACCCAAATTCATACGAAGGTGTCTTTTTAGGTTATTCTCAAAATAATAAAGCCTATATCATCCTAAACAAACATACTAAGAAAGTCGAAGAATCGCTAAACGTAAAATTCGATGAAACTCCTCCACCCTCTAAGACATCACCCTTGGTGGATGATAACTTAGATGAAGAAGAAGCAATTAAGGTCACCGAAAGGAAAAACCTAGAAAACGACACTGTGGATGAAACTTTAGAGGTTGATGAAATAATCAACATTAAGGAATCTAGGAACCACCCATTAGAAAATGTCATAGGAAACCTTAACCAAAGAACCCTTAGATCACAAGCCTAAAACCAAAGTAACTTCTTTTGTTTTATATCAACTATATAACCTAAGAATGTGAATAAAGCATTAGGAGATAAAAGTTGGATAGTCTCCATGCAAGAAGAATTAAATCAATTCATTGCTAACGACGTTTGGGAGTTAGTTCCTCAACCTAGAAATATGACAATCATAGGAACTAAGTGGGTATTTAGAAATAAGTTAGACGAGAACGGTATTGTTTCTCGAAATAAGGCTAGGTTAGTTGCTCAAGGCTACAACTAACAGGAGGGCATCGATTATGATGAAACTTATGCCCCGGTTGCTAGACTTGAGTCCGTTAGAATATTATTAGCTTATATTTGTGCCTTAGATTTTAAACTATTTCAAATGGATGTAAAAAGTGCATTCCTGAACGGTTTTATCAATGAGGAGGTATACGTGGCACAACCTCCAGGATTCATTAATTTCGAAAAACCGGATCATGTTTATAAATTAAAGAAAGCTTTATATGGTCTTAAACAAGCACCCAAAGCTTGGAATGATAGATTAAAAGCTTTCCTTAGTAAACATGAACATAAAATAGAAAAGGTAGATAACACTCTTTTTACTAAGAAGAAAAGTTCAAATTTCACCATTGTTCAAATATATGTCGATGACATTATATTCGTTTTGACTTGTCAAGACATGTGTGATGAATTTTCCAAAATCATGCATGACGAGTTCGAGATAAGCATGATGGGTGAACTTAAATTTTTCCTTGGATTACAAATAAAACAAATGGAAGATGGTATTTTGTTTAATCAATCTAAGTATATTAAAGAAATGCTTAAGAAATTTGGTCTAGAAGAGTCTAAACCAATGAAAACCCCCATGTCCTCCGATACTAAACTCATGAAAGATGAAGAGTGTGAGTCGGTAGATAGTACCAAGTATCGAGGCATGATAGGTAGTTTATTATACCTAACGACAAGTAGGCCCGATATCATGTTTCGTGTCTGCCTCTGTACCCGCTTCTGAGAGGCTCCTACAACCTCTCATCTTGAAGCGGTTAAGCGTATCTTCCGATACATTAAAGGCACTATGCACTTAGGATTATGGTATCCTAAGGGGACCGGCATAGAAACCGTAGTATATGCCGACTCTGATCATGCGGGAGATTATGTGGACCGAAAGAGCACTAGCGGTATTTGTACGTTCGTGGGATGTTGTTTGACATCTTGGTTCTCGAAGAAACAAACCGCTCTTGCTATATCCACTACCGAAGCCGAATACGTAAGCGCCAGAAAGGCATGTCAATAAGCACTATGGATGAAACAAGCTCTCATCGACTACGACGTACGACTCGACGACGTTCCCATCATGTGCGACAACAAAGACGCGATTGACCTTAGCAAAAACCCGGTGCAACATTCTCGTACCAAACACATCGAAATACGTCACCACTTTCTTCGTGATAATGTCCAGAAAGGACATATCTCAATCGAAAAAGTGCCATCCGTCGACAACATCACCGACATTCTTACAAAACCCCTTAAACGTGAATCGTTTAACTATCTGCGTCTTGGTTTAGGAATGATGAAACACATTTCATAAATCATCTTAGTCCACTTCTCTTTCTTCTGTCTCAATTCTAGTCTGTGTTCCATTCCGTTTCGTGACAACTTAAATACTTCGTCTGAAGTACTTTAAGCATATTTAATTCGCGAAATGCAAATTAAAATGTCACTCCTCTTCGTAAATTTTTTTATCAAAAACCAAGTTCAAAAACCCTTGACTGAGGGCGACCCCCAATATATTTGGGACTACCGGTAAATATGGGACCGCCACCAGCAAGTCACAAAATAGGACACTTAAATAAAAAATTTCAAAACACAAAAACAAACACCCCCTTACCTGCTGCACTCGACGAACACGACCTAAAACCTACCAAAACTCAAAATCAGCCATCTAAACATCAATTGAAGTTCAAATCAACACTAATAATCAATCCTAATATCACAAAGATCATCAATTGTAAGTCATTTCATCTATTTTTTTCAATTTAAGTCTAGGGTTCATGATGAACACCAAAAATTGAAATTAGGGATTTTTGATTTTTCTTTCAATTTTGTACAATTAAGAGTACTAGGATACAATGTATAACTAATATGCTTCCCGTAGATATAAGATTTGCAAACATTTGTGAATTTGTTGAAAATTTAATTTTGAACCAGAACCCCAATTTTATTTTCAAATCACCCACGTTAGGAACATAATAAAATTGTTGTTATGCATTGTTAATCCAACCCAAAAACGTTTTTAAACACATGCATAATGATCTCATGAACAAATTTCGAGATACATAACTCATATGTATTTTTTGACTTGTTTGGATGAGAAAAATCAAATTAAGGAGCGTTTGGGTTAAATCTTAGGATTTTATTTCTAGGTCGAGTTAATCATTACTCCATATTTATTGCATATAGGCACACACTAGGCACTAACTCAAAACATAAAAACAAGTATAAATGATTAATATATGGGCTTGTTCATAATCTTCTAGGTAACAATGCCTCGATCTACCGGTCTAGATCATCAAAAGACAAAAAACTACATACCCTTAATATCAAATAAGTTTAGTCAACCTTTGCTAAACACAATGGCAAATTTTAAAAAAATGATATTTTCATGAGGGAAGGGTTGTAAGTCCAAACTTCGAAAATATGAGTCATATTCGTGCTAAGTTTGAGTCAATCGGCTTTGATTATTTGTTAGACATTAATGAACAAATTATACCTCGTTTTGTTCTTGAGTTTTATTGTCAACTCACTTTTACCTATAATCCTAAAGGTCAATTTGTTGTCAACTTTGCCATTCAAAATAAGTTATTCTCCCTTACTCATGAGGAATTCGGTCAAATTCTAAAAATACCATTCAATGGTCAAGCCTCTACCACTAAAATGTGGTCTCTTGACCATTTGTCAGTAAGTGTTCCAAGTAGAGGTATTTATAAAATCAAACCTCCGTCTTCAAGAGTCATTAAGTCTCTTATTCAAATTCCTCGACAAGGTCAAGAGTCTCGTACCAAAAATAAGAAAACGATTGTCGTAGGTGAAAACGAAATTTTAACCTGAGAAATTCAAACTCATATGAAACCTTGGGTTGATATTATTCGTGAAAACGTTATTTGTCTAGGAGGACATAGGGATCATGTCTCCGCTTGTCTTTGTCACATGCTTTATTGCATTGAGACATCCACTTCTTATAACCTAGCATTTTTCATTCTCAAAAGAATGGAAAAGACTCGATTCAAACCAAAGGAACTCTTGCCTTATGGAATGCTCTTGACTAGGTTATTCAAACATGTCGTGTCCGTCTCTCCTGAGCTAGCCTTTCATCATTATCTCTCAAATGATCGAGCCATGCATCCGCTCGCTCCTCATTACGAGTGAAAGACACGAGCGGATCAGGGCAAGAAAAGACCTCGTGAGTCAAATGCTAGCTCATCCTCCTCCACTCTAAATCATCCATCGTCATCTCATCCATTGGATGATTCCATCGAGGAAAATGATGACGAATCTTTTCATCCCAATCCTTCCTCTCCGTCTCAAAACATTTCTTCCTCGTCAAATAATGTCTCTAGAGTCCATCAAAACCCTCCTCATGAAAGTCATTACTTAAACACTTATCTCTCCGAAACTATTAATCGTCAAACTCAACAAAGAGATGCTCACCGGGAAGGGTTAAGGTCAATTGGACAAGCTCTCAAGAACATGATGGGTGGAAAACGAAAATGAACGTGTTGACACAACCACTATGACACTATTATTATTATTATTATTATTATTATTATTATCATCTCTCGTGTTTAATACATTATATTTCTCTATTATTAGGACTAGGAGTGGCAAATTTTAATTTGCATTTGACTTGGATAATCTTCTACATTCTATCATCTTTCTATGACTAGCAAATTTTATGATTATGACATGAGATGAAATGCTACTACTTGCTAAATGATTTGTATGTTAGAATAGAACTACATATTATTACTTGAACTAGTTGAGTCTTGAATATTGGTAGAAGCTGAAATCACTAGACTTACAAAAAAGAGAAAACTGGAAATCTTTCTGTCCCCAGAAAATGGCCCCCTTATACCAGCGGCCCCCCAATATATTTGGGACCACCAGGTGATATGGGACCGCCACCAGGAGGGAAAGAAAAATTTCGAGTTTACCTCTTTTTCTGTATCTTGACCCTCCTACCTACATCCTCAAGCTGTCATTTTTCAGATTGGCTAAACCATATTTGGCATTCTCTTCTTCCTAAACCATGCTTTGCTACTTTATCCAATCCTTCTCATTATTTAATCACCCAACTTTCATACTTCACCACCATATTCATCTCCTTCAAATCTCTCTTCTTCTTTATCAATGTCTTGCTCAAACCACCATTCCAACTTCTCTAGAAAACCAAGGATGTCGGTTAGACAAGTATGAAAACGCAAAACATCCACTCCAACATCATCACCTCCTTCCTAAAATGACTCACCTCCTCTTCCTCCAAGAGTCTACTTACAATCTCCTTCACCACCATCTTACAATCCCTTAAGAGATCAAATGATTAACCAACTCCACAACATTTCTACCATTCTTGATTCACACAATAATCCATCCAATGCCTACATTCATGCACCACCTTCACCACCACCACCACAAATTCATCCTCCTTCTCATGCTCAAGTTGAATTTCACTCAAGTTTTTGTTATTGTTGCAAGTTTTTTAGACACCAATTCCATTCTTTGAGAAATGAAATCAACTTCATTCACTATCTCCTAACCCGTCCTATCCCTCCAACCCGTATCCCTCCAAATCATGGTTCACCAACCCTTTCTTTTTCCCTCTTTAATTAATCATTCCTACATGATTAATCTTCCTAAATAATTGTTCTTTCATCTTTTGATTACGGCATCTTCTACCTTTCAAGAATCAACTAGTGTAGATCTATGCCTTATTATGTCTTTATGATTATCTACTTTCTATTGTAATGATTCATACAAATGTTGTATGAATGTGTCTTAGCTCTTATTAAGATCTAGTTTTTAAATTTTATGTTGAATGTATTAGTTGGATGTGCTAGTGTATGAGTTTCTTGTTGGTTGAATGAAACTCTTCTTTTGTTAAATTGAATACAATGTGTTAACTTGAAAGATATTTGTCTTGCACTTGTACTTCTAACTTTGTTTTGTAGCAAAACAATTTTCGTAAGATCGATCCCTTGGTGCCCCGAACAAGGGGGAGTCTACATCAAGAGGGGAGCTCTTGATTACCGTTGATTTCTTTTTCCTTAAACAACTCGACTGGATCATTCTTTTGATTCGACAAAAGTGTGGAGAATTAAAAATATAAATCTTTAATAATTTGACATCTTTAATTTTATTTAAAATGAGTTTATATTTTGTCATCATCAAAAAGGGGGAGATTGTTAATACAAATAATGCCTAAAAACGTTATTTATATTTTTCGACCTCTCAATGTTTTGATAATAACAAAATGTAAAAACGTTTACAATAAAATTAACGTCTACTAATCTATTAAATGTAAAATTTCATTTCTAAGATTAGTGATCCACTTAAGGTATGGACAAACAAAATAATTAAGCATGATTAGTGATCAAGAAAATATTTTTCTTTTAATCCTCACTTTTAATTCTACAAAAGTATTTTTACAAAATACTTAACAAAATATTTTCTAATTAAAATAAAAGTTTTATTAAAAACTTAAAATTTGAAATTCAAATTTTCCCCCCAAAACAGAAGCTTCTACACCAGATACAACATTCCTCACAAAAAGACAAAAAAGAGAGCGGAGTCTAGGCGGCAGCCCCCTTATAGGCCTGGCGGCCCCCTTATATATAAGGGACCGCCCCTAGAGAGCCGTTGGGATTCCCTGCCTATAAATACTGCTCCATTCCCAGCAGAAAATTATTCCTCTTTGCACGAAATTTTTTAGTCTTTTCTTTCTCTCTCTAAACCTTCTTTCTCTCACTAAAACTCTTGATCACTAACATACTTAGATCTTGTTTCAAGTGATCTAATCTCTTCTTCTCATCTCTTCCCTCTCATTCAAGTGCAAGAGAAGAACACATCGTTATTCGTTAAAGAATACTAGTGTTAATTAGTGATCTCTCCTCTTTTCTTCTAGTACCAAAATTCTATTGTATTTATCTTGTTATATTTGGTATCGTTCGGGATTCGTCTAGATCGATTAGAGTAGATCTTGTGAGTGTGTATATCTTGTGAAGTGGTAGATTGGTTCTAGCTAATATTAGGACTCGGCATTTAGCTTAGTGTCAAAAAATAACGTAAGCGATGTGTAAACGGTCTTCTCCGCCTAAAGGGAGCTTGTTAACATAGTGAAATATCGAGTCGGATACTCGGGGAGTGGAGTAGGGCGAAGAGGTGCTTCATAGCTGAACCACTATAAAATCTTGGTGTCTTGGTTTGGTTGTTTCTTTCCTTATCTCTTTACATTATTATTGTTGATTATCGTGTTTTAGTTTAGATAGTTATTGCTTGTTCATATTGTGATTTGATTGAACATATAACTCGGATCTATAGATTTTTAAAAGTAAACTTTTGAAACGTAAAACAAACGTGTAAACTATTTAACCCCCCCTTCTAGTTTCCACAGATTTTGTAAACCATCTGAAACTAGTACAATGTCTTGCTAAAAATGGTTTAACTTTGTTGGTACTATGTCGTCATGTTTTATGCTGCAATGAAAATTGCGAAACATCTGCGGATGTAATTTTGGATATTATATCTATTTTGTTTAAGTTTTATAGCACACATTCATAATCACTTGTAAAAATAGCATTAGAACAGGAAACATGTTATCATTGTTTAAACATCAAGTATGATAGTTGATAAATCAGTGATGATCATGTTAAATCACATGTGATTTCTGAAAGAAATCACATATGATAGTTTGTTACCAACTTGTAAAATACAAATATCACATGTGATAATTCAAATGTAAAAGAAAT
Organism: Tanacetum coccineum; assembly: GCA_026074375.1. NCBI lineage: Eukaryota > Viridiplantae > Streptophyta > Magnoliopsida > Asterales > Asteraceae > Tanacetum > Tanacetum coccineum. Next base: position 58,715 of record BQNB010017829.1, read on the forward strand.
TGATGTTAAATCACATGTGATATATAATAGATTCACATTCATGTAAGATCAAAAACAACAAAAGTTAAGTAAAAAAAGAATTTATAACACTTGTTCATATAATAATCTAACATAAAAAAGAGTACTTTTAAAGAACAACTTCTTCTTGAACCACAACCTAATGTTGAACTACGAATTGTTCTTGATGTTCAAACCTCTTAGGGCACCTTCTCTTTTTTTGATCAAAACTTCCACATAATGAACAGGCATTTATGTTCTTCAAACTTTTTTCTATCACTTTTTCCTTTCATCCTTTAATTCGCAACTTTCGACGTCCTTTGGGTGTTCCAACAGATGGATTGATAACATTAACTATAGGCAACTTTGCGACTCCAACAAGATGCTCCAGATTATCAGCCTTGTACTTTTTTAAAATCAGTGTCATCATAGATTTTTGCACATATTTGTAAGCAGAAAATAAGAAATTAAAAAAACTTGAATCAAAGTTTAACATGTGATATAATAAATGATTTAAATCTGAATCTTAAGCTAAAGTATCACATTTTATATAACAAATGATTTAAAATTCAGTTTTAAAATGAAGTATCGGATGTGATGAATCAAAAAGAGTCTATTATAACAGGTAAATATTTGCAGGAAGCTTTTGGGTGATATGCCACATGTATAGCCTATGCTTCGAACCAACATCCTTTTCTTTCGCACACTAAATACTTTAGTTTCACAACACCACCCCTCAATCTTTTCTAACATGATTTCCTAACTACATAACATGCTTCTGCAGCATACTTCGTATACGTGACAATGCAATCATCAATTGAATCATAAAGAGTACCTTTAACTAGTAAAACGTTTGCAGAAACTTTTGGAATATGATAAACAGTACCACCGGGAATATCAAACTTAGCGTGAGTAACAAATGATTCAGGAGTACACAACGCATTCAACTAAGAAAAATTTAAAATGAAAATAAAAAAATAAATAAGTTGTTTCATGAAAAAATGCAAATACCGCATGTGGTATCACATTTGATATATCTAACAAAACAAACTCAATGATATCACATGTGATATAGCTAACAAAATATAATATCACATGTGATATATATAACAAAAAAACTCAATTAGAAACACATTAACCAAAGCTAAAATCACATATGATATATTTCATATCAACTTAAAAACTGATTATTGCTACCTAATAAGATAAAAATCAGCTTATATTAGCTTATATCAGCAACTTAATTCAATCAAACAACAAAATAACTTATTAATAACATAAAACTGCCTAATAATACAACTTATTAACACTAACAAATGAATTATTCTAGAAAATTTTGCGAAACACTTCTTTGCTCGCTTGTTTGAATAGAATCCAAAAACCTGATAATTCATCAAATAAGTTGATTTATAAGCTTATAAATTCAGATAATGATAATTCATAAGGTTATTCACATCAATCACCTAATAAGTTAGCTTATAATTCAGCATAATAAATTCATATAATTCATCAAATAAGCTGATTTATAAGCTTATAAATTCAGATGATGATAATAATCTTATTCACATCAAATAACATAATAAAATAAAACAACAACAGATCTAATGAATTTAACCTGATGTTAATGAACTGAAGAACGAGATGATCGATTGATGATAAGATGATCGCTTGATGATCAATTGATGAGTTGTTTATGTTGTTTGTGTGTTTAATCATTCTAGAGAGAGAAAAAGAAAGATACGATGGAAAACACACACTATGTGTGTGTGTGTATTATGAGATGTTTATCCAAAAATAAATATATATATATATTGTACAAAAATATCCCTCTAGTGTAAATAGGCAATTTAATCACATCCATTGGATGAGATAAAGATGGAGGGTGAGGATGAATCCCTCAGTATCCAAACAAAGATTGGTATCCAAATGAACTTAAATCTATCTTTAAATAAGCAATTTGAGTAATATCTAACAATCATATGTCAACGGATATAAAACCGTCTTGGTGACTTACTTTTTTAGATTAAAATGATTTTGATCATGTACCAATTATGAAAGGCTAAATGCTCAAAATAGAATAGCAACATATGTAATACAGTTAATTACATATTGCATCCACGTGGTTTATACATAATCGTGCATTTCGATCTTTTTCACACGTTTTGCTTATTTTTTCCTCGTGGTTAAAAATTATGCATGGTTAGTCCTTTTGACTGATGCCATTATTAAATTCGTTATGTAAAAGGATATTTTTGTCTTTTCATTTTTCTTCATATTCAACATCTCTTTCCTCAAGAAGACTTACCCAATCTTTATCTTCAACCTTCATTTCCCCCCAAAACCTATTATCCCCAAATATAAACTTTTAATACATATATATCTTAATTCTTTATATATTCATTTCCACTATTTATATCTCTAAACTCATAACTTAATTTATCCTTATGTCAAAACTCATTGCTTCGCTTTAGATATTCACCCATAACAAAAAATCATCTCAGAATTAATATACATACTTCTTACCTTGTACTCAATTTTTTTTAAGGAACACTAAATTTAAAAGAAATTAAAATACAATAAACATTTACACCATTTCTTATGTATACGCACAAGCTCACTGATTATATGGTTGTTCTTTAAATTTTTGACATCTCAAGCGATGACTCACATGCATCAAGCGTAGAAATATATTTTCTTAATGAAAAAGGTGATGTTGATAATATGGTTGCTCCTGAAACACCTAGTGAGGAATTAGGACTAGGATTGATAACACTAGGTGCCCACCACCTCTTCTTTAAGAGGTCAAAAAAGATCCTATTTTATAACAACCCGTAATTTTCATAAATGTAAATATCCATCTATTAAGTTAGATGATGTACAATCTATCAATTATATATGAACTCACATTTTTCAGGGAAATTTTTCTCTTTATTATATTACTTACTTTGCCCATATCTCGATGTACAACATTTCTTGCATAACTAAAGTTAACGGGCTCAGGCAACCTACATATGGCAATCCTATCTTCATATATGTCAAGCAATCATCATAATATATCAAGTCAATATCATAATATCATTTTTACAAAGTACATTATTCCTATAATGTACCATTCGCAACGTTATATCAAAACGGGCTTTAAACCGTTATCGTATGCCTTTAAACCCTAATTCCATGAAGGATTAACATCTAAAGTGAATGCACAAGCTACTAAAGCATATGTACAAGTAATATAACATCTCATTTGAAATATAAAATCTCTTCAAATCAAAGTACAAGTCCTTAAAAGCTCAATATACAAGTCATTAAGTATGATCTCCAAAATAGCCGTTTTACCTCCGTTTTCATTCTAATCTCTTCACCACCACTTGTGTACAAGCTACTACACTCAATATACAATGTGTAAACCCTAATTATTCTATTCATAAACTTTCATACATCTTTTTACACTCAAAACCCTAATTCAAAACCCTAAACCCTAAAACCGAGCTAGTTTCTAAATCATGACCCGTTTCTTGATTTTTATCCATTGTAAACCCAAACCAACTCTCAAATAAGTTATAATAACATAAATTACAACATTATAAATCACATTCCATCATTATTTCACCATATTAACAACAATGTACCAGAAATAAATCTAGAAAACCCTAATTGTGCCCTAATTGGAACTTTTGACCCGTTTGCCTATTTTCTACCCATTTTAACCCAAACCACCTATCAAATTTTGATTATAATCCTTAATATAAGTCTTAGGATCAGTAACATATCATTCTTAAACAAATGTACACGAATTACAAGCTAGAAAACTCAATCCGAACTCTTATGAGCCCTTATTGGACCCGTATACCCCTTTTTCACATTTTAACCCATTTTAAAGTTCTATATTGCAAACAAGCACCTCAATGACTAAGCTCCTTCATCCCTAAACTGCTTACAAGCACCTCACACAAATATCTAGTCCGTTTTTGATATAAAAATTGGCACATGGTCTCTTGTTTCTTCCTTTCTTAGCCACGGCATCAAAGGAACAAGCCAACACATCATGGATACTTTCTAGCTTAAACAACACATCTACTAGACCCTCCTCATCACCCTCTAGACCTCCTACATGTCCTCTTCAGATTTCATAACCTCCCTTGGCCTCCAAGTTCAATTCGCCTATAAATAGGAACCAAAACACTTCATTTTTCTTCATCCCCTACTTCCTCCTCTATAACCCTTAAATAGAAGCAATCCTTTGCTCTAATAGATCCTAAGAGGTCTTAAGAAGGCTCAAGTTCAGAAAGAAAGCAAAAGAAACCAAGAAACGAAGCCCCGGAGTTGTTATTCTAGGCGTACGAAGCTAAAAGTCCCGATTCCGACCCATTTCTAAGCTATAAGCTCAAGACCAGGTTCTCTAAGCTTATATTCTGTATTCATACCTTTATAATGTTCATATGATCATGCTAAAATCATAATATAAAGCTTTGAACTCAAAAACCTATGTGTTATACCTTTTTGATCCAAAACCGTACACCCGAAACCCTAATTTCATGTTTTTACTTAATCTATAAGCTAAGCTTGTAAACTATTGTTATAATCTATCCCAATAAGCTTAACTAACATTAAAATAAGTGCTTTGATAAGTCATGAAAGAATTTGAACTTAAAACCCACGCATTTTCATTTTAAAACCCTAATATGACCAGTTTTGCTTCCTAGATTAACGAATCGTTAATTTAAACTTGTGTTGTGTTAAATCTTTATATTTTAGTTTATTATAACTTATAAATGTCTATTGAAATGTTAAAATAAGCTTGCATGGCAATTTGGACATGTTTTGTAAAAATTATCCATGCAAGGGGTATATATCGTAACTTTCAGAAACTTATAACTAAAAGGACTAAAAGTGTCATTTTATCAAAGTTATAACTACAAGGGTCTATTATGTCACTTTTTAAAGTACAAGGTTTACTTGGTATATCTTTTAAACTTGAGGGACCAAAGTCGTAAAAGTGCAAACTCCAAGGGTATATTCTGCCACTTTTCAAACTCAAGGGTCTAAAATGTAACATTTTGAAAAAGTATAAAAACATATTCAAAACATTACAAGACATAAATTTAATTAACGCTTGACGTGCTTAACATTTCCAGATATTGAATAAAATGCTTAAAACTGCTTATGTTATAACTATTATATCATTCATCATCGATGTGCTTTCAAAAATCATGTCCCGGATTCATATTATACCACAATACTAGGGAGCTTCATATTAAGGAGTTTCATCTTGGTATTACGTTCTGACTGAGTTGTTGGGTTTACGATTTAAAGTGTCCTAGCTCCTTAAACGTTTACTTAATGACTTCTGAATTATGATGGCCCGGACGGTGTTATGATAATCTTTATATCAAAATGAACATCAATATTCAAAAATTACATATTTACTTAAACTAAGACTTAACATATATTCACAGGTTGCCTGTGACAAAGCCATTACTATTCATTTCATATACATTGCTATCAATTTCCCTATAACCGTTTAGGTGCGATTCATAACCTCGTCTTTACTTATTTACATGTTTTATAAACCCGCGAGGGGGATACATGCTTGTTACAAACTCTTTTACATACTCGTTTATCTTATAACAATGTGATTACTTTTCAAGGACTTAGTGAGTTCATAGCCTCGCATTTCAATCTTTTTATAAACCCGCGAGGGGGATACATGCTATAAACATGAATGCAATTATTTCTGTATGCTATTTCAATTTACTATTGCCTAAGTAACTGCTTTGCCTTTAAGTCCCCATAATCATGAACCGTTAATTACTCTCCGTAGTAAGCGCGAATGATGTGAATAGATCTATTTGGGGCTGGACCTCCCCGTTGGTGTACCCAGTTACTGTACCATTGCACTCATTAGAAATCACTGGGTATTTTGGCAAAGGTACCCGCTAGGGGCTATAACTATCACCTACCATCAGGCTTCGAATTCATGAGCGAATGGCAAAATAAATATGTTTTCAAGTACTGGGTGTATATCAACTAAACCAAAGATCCATTGCATTCAAATATATTACTTAAACCGATGTATTTCAACTCAACCTTTGTGTTACTTTTTAGCATGTTTTATCTCAGGTAACTAATGGCACGATGCAAAGGACATGAAAATGGAAAAACCATATCAGTCAACAACTTTGTAAATACAGAGTGTTGGGACCTCTCTTTGTAAAAACTCTGAAGAAATAGATGAATGATAACTTATATCAATAAACGACTCTTTTTGATTCATTTCCTATGATTATGACTGTTTAACCTTGAAGTACTACCCCAGATTAGCTCCGCTCTATATGTAAAAATGGGGTGTTGCATGTTCTTGATTTGCTTGCAAATATTTATAAAAGTTTACTTGTTGTGGATTATAAAAATTAATAGTATATATTCATGTACATAAATATATTATGTCCAGTATAGAATCATGTATAAACATAATCAAATGTAATAAAAATCAAAAGGGTATAAAGATTATGGGGGGGCTTGCAAAGTTAAGAACACAAACAAACTGTAGGCTGTTGATTTTTTAAACCAAAAACCTTAATCCAAAACCCCCCCCCCCCCCCACCCCCCCCCCCACCCCCCCCCCTCCCTCCCCCTCCCCCCCCCCCCCCCCCCCCCCCCCCCCCCCCTCCCCCCCCCCCCCCCCCCCCCCCCCCCCCCCCCCCACCCCCCCCCCCCCCACCCCCCCCCCCCCCCCCCCCCCCCCCCCCCCCCCCCCCCCCCCCTCCCCCCCCCAACCCCCCACACCCCCCCCCCCCCACCCCCCCCCCCCCCCCCCCCCCCCCTACCCCCCCCCACCTCCCCAACTTGAATAATGAAACCCTAACATAGATCTTGATAAAGCCTTCTTAAAACTTGAACCCTAACATGAAATCAACTTAGAACACCTTGCAATTGAACCTGAACACACTTGTATGCTTTTGAAATATTAAATAATTAGAAATACTTTGAATTTTGTTTTCTTGCTTATTTTGTACCATGGGTAGGAGAGGAAAAACAAGAGAGACTTAGTGATTTTGCAAGTTATGAAGTGAGAGTATTTGCTAGTGAATGTGTAAGTGAATGAAAAAATATCTAGGAGATAATAATCATACACAATACCAATATGTAGCAAGGAGGAGTGGGTTTTGGCTTGAGTAGAGTGGGTTTAAAGTATTAGCCAGGTGGTGTAAGGTAGTTTCTAGAAGTGGGTAAAATACTTGGCACATGGTATTAAGCTATGTATGGAAAATGTTAAAGTTTACTGCATCTTGCCGGCTTGTTAGGTTCATAAAAAGTGGCGATTATGTGATTTAGTTATTAGTCTTTATTTTGTTTAGAATAAAGTAGTTTGTAATAAGGTATATTATACTAAAAGTAAGAAATAACATAATTGCCAAAGAATAGGGACTAGAAGTGAAACATTAGAAAAATAAAAGAAGGGAAGCCTCCTTCCTTCTCCTACAAATACCTCTTCTAATCATCATTAAAAGGTGATGCCTTGTAATAAACTTTTCATTTTTCCCTCCATTTTAATAACATTTGAAATTTGAATACTTGTCATCCTCTACTATTCTCTCCAAATTTTCATGGTAGATTATGTATGATTCAAGATAAACAAGACCTATCAAGTGGTATCATACACCATTAGAGAATTAGAGTGATTCGATTTGTGAGTCTTTTACAAGTTTGAGAATCTCAAGATGGAATTCGGTGACTTTCGTTGAGATCGTTGAGCTTTCGACTTGTGTTTTGGCAGCTATTTCAAGTATTTGATCGTTATTGAGTGTTCTACTGAATTTGACGTGACGTGTTCTTATGGAGTTTACATTTTCAGTAGCGTATTAGCATTCTCAGAAGTAGTTGTTGAAATCTCGGATCATTTTCAGTAGCGTTTTAGTATTTTTATTAGCATTCTCGAAAGTGTTGTAATAGATATATACGTTTTTTTCAGTTCTATCGAAAATGTATATTAGGAGTTCATTGATAAAACTCGGTTGCATATCGAGTTTTATACGTTTTCACACATTTTCGGTTTTATCGAAAAGTGTGAATAAGGATTTACTAGTTTTACTCTCGGAAATAAGCTTACAAAGTGTTAAAACATTACAAATTCATGGTTTTAGCGTGAATTGGGATTTTGAAAAACCAATTTCGTCAATTTCTAAAATTCGGAATTCAAAATCGGTTATATCGAATTTGACGTTCTATGTGTTTTGGATTATTCAGTCATTATAAAATTCGGTTTTATCGAGTTTGTGGTGATTGATAATTCTTAATCAACGAATTTTTCAAAACTCGGTTCTATCGAGTTTGATATAATCGATCTTTTGACTGAAACAAAATAATCGATTTCTGGTTCATAGCATTTTCGAGTTTAATAGGTTTTAAGAGTACCGAGTTTGTTAGTATTCTTTGTCCGAGTTTTAGTTCTGTCTGAGAAGTGTACCGAGTTTAAGACTACTTGTTATTCGAGAACAGTATTGTCCGAATTTGATAATTACTACCGAGTTTGGAAATCTTTCACAAATATCACTCATTTACGTCTACAAAGATCCAATC